>JAKSZT010036117.1:1600140-1620382 GCA_026826555.1 Tolypeutes matacus | reverse complement strand
GGGGGGGGATAAATGAATAAATAAATAAAATCTTAAAAAATAAATAAGCAATTACAAAGGAATTTACAGATTTCCTCTTTTTTTTTTCTTTTTTTTCTTTTTTTTTAATTTTATTTATTTATTCATTTATCCCCCCCCCTTGCTGCTTGTGCTTGCTGGGTCAGCCAACCACGCCATGCGGGCGGGCTTGCCTTCACCAGGAGGCCCCCGGGAACCGAACCCGGGGCCTCCCATATGGTAAACGGGAGCCCCACTGATTGAGCCACAGCCGCTTCCTACAGATTTCCTCTTTACAAAGGTGTTCACATTCACAGAACTGGGGCTTAGGACTTGCCCATATCTTTGTGGAGAACATGATTCAATCCATAACACCTTTGTACAGAGGTTCCATGTGAAAGTATTTCTTATTCAAGCAAATGTGAAGGAGCAAAGATCTGGACTTCGTTTTGCTTCAAACTTACCTCAAAACCCTTATTTCATTAAAGGCTTATCCTATGCCTTCAGCCCGACAGGAAATAAAATTCTGCCTGGTCTGGATGAACAATCTTGGCAAGGCTCTTTTTTTCCCTCTCCCACAGAACTAGAGGAAGTCAAATCCCAATGAGATCTCAGGGCTCAATAAAACAACCTGGGTAAAGGAGCAAGTTTTACAGGCTCAAAATATGTGAAGCGCACGTTACACGTCATGGACTAGTCTTGTGAGCTCTCAACTTTTCTAATTGTATGGTAAAGTGCCTTTACTGAGCAGACCATTCCCAGCGAGAATTCTAAAGAGCCTGGGAAAGAAAATTCTCCAGGATTTCCAGTTTTAAAGTGTCATATTCCAAATAAAATATTTAATTGGGAATGAGGGGTGTGGCTTTGTTCTGCAGGAGGGAACGCATGGCACTGCTGGCTCTTGGACAGTGCAGTCTCTTGAGGTGGCTGCCCTTCTCAGGCCACCACCACCAAGGTCTTGCATCTCTGCTTTCTGCCACTTCCCTAACCCACTCCAGATGACTCATTCTCCTCCTCTCACACGTCCACCCAATCAGGTTCACCCATGCCCTCTCAGGAAGTTATCTGATACTTTTCTAGTCTTTCATCCAGGCTCCAAATTTCTAAATGTATAGACTTTCTTATGCACTTTTTTCTTATACTTGATATAAATTCTCAACTCATTTCCTGTATTTTTTTTTATTTATTTATTTTTTATTGTGGGTAAAAATCAAAAATTTCACAATATATACCAATATTTGTAAAATGATATGTAAATATATACGTGCATTTGCCTACAAAAATGTTGTTTATATATATATAAATATATTTTAAGAGGTGCTTAGATTACCTAAAATATTACATGGAACCTACCGGGATTCCCATGTTCCCCACCACCCACACCTCCCACCACATCCCACACAAACATCTCCCACAAGTGTGGCCCACCACCCTCAGTGGACTTACACATCCTGGGGCCTTGCCAACAACCAGAGACCACAGTTCACATCGTAGACCACACTCTCTCCCACACAGTTCTGAGTGGTGTGTGCTGATTTAAAATGGCCTACATCCATTGCCACAACGGTACTCAGGACAACCTCCAAATCCCAAAGAAGCCCCTGTATTTCAACTGCACATCCCCTCCCTGCCCCGAAAGTGTCAAGTGGCCACTGGCTCCACCTCACTCTTATAATTTCTTCCATTGCTAGAATCACTATATGTGTACAACAGAATACCATCAAGTCCACTCTAGTCCATAATTCTTCCCCCAATCCTGAGGGGACTGGGATGGTGATGTCCACTCCACCTCCAAGTGAGAGAGGGCTTATATCCTATGGATATGGTGGGTGGGATGATCCTGCCTGCAGATGCAGGCCCTCTCCATTCCCTGGGCTGGCCGTTGCCCATCATTGTCTCCTCGCCAGGTGACTTGGATGAGTCCACTGAGCTGTAGGGTAAGAGTTGCAGCTCCACCGAGATTCCACACACACCTGGCACATAGGTAGGCCAGAGACTCCAGTCTCTGGAAGTATACCTAAAAACTCCAGCATTACATATAGGTTTGAATAGAAGGGACATTTCCTGTAATTTTAAACCAACTGACCTAATTTTAAACTTGTCATTAGTATCTCTGTGAAGAAACCCATTTTATTATTTAAAACTGTGTGCTATGTCTTAAATTTTACAGGAAGAATAAAGATCTGGTCCTTGATAAAAATGGAAAGAAAAATAAAACAGATTGAATCTCCTAAGTAAAGGGAAAAATCCTGGGCAAGTAAACTGGAAACAGCTGGGGCAAGGCCCTGCCTCCCAGGCAAGCCACTCCTAGAAAGGGCTGAGACAAGATTTTGGCAAATGAAAGCAGAGAGCAAACAAACTCCAAAGCAGTGATTCTTAACCTTGTCTTTCAATTGCTGCTGTAAAAATGACCACAAACTTAGTGGTTTAAAACAACACAGATTTGTTACCTTACAGTTCTGGAGGTGAGAAGTCCAACACGGGTCTCCCTGGGCTAAAATCAGGGTGTCGGCCGGGCTGAGTTCCCTTCTGGAAGCTGCAGGGGAGAATGTATTTCCTTGCCTTTTCCATTCACAGGGGGCTGCCCATGTTCCTTGGCTTGTAGCCCCCTTCC
The DNA here is from genome assembly GCA_026826555.1 of Tolypeutes matacus. Classification (NCBI taxonomy): domain Eukaryota; kingdom Metazoa; phylum Chordata; class Mammalia; order Cingulata; family Chlamyphoridae; genus Tolypeutes; species Tolypeutes matacus. The sequence goes on along the minus strand of JAKSZT010036117.1, from coordinate 1,617,771 downwards.
ATCTTCAAAGACAGCAATGACTGGTCAAGTCTCACCTACACCATTCTGATGCTCACTCTTCTGCCTCCTTCCACATGTAAGAACACCTGTGACTTTCGGGTTCACCAAGGTAATCCAGGACTATCTCCCTATTTTATATGATTAGCACCTTAGTTTCATCTGCCACCTTCCTTTCTCTTTGCTATGTAACAACAGATTTTACAGGTTCTGGCCAGCAGGACAGAGACATCTTTGGAGACCATTATTCTGCCTACCACCCCTGGGGAGCTTCAAAAAGTACTGAAGCCTGGGCACACCCCACAGATTCTGATGTAATTAGCTCCAAGTGGGGCATATTTTACCTCAAGTAATCCCCACAACAACCCTATTCCCATTTTACAGATGAGGAAACAGACTCAGAACTTGGCCTCAGGTCACAGGATGGTAAGCACTAGTGCCAGGATGGATCCCAGGTCCATCTGACTTGTAACTTCACCATTACTCTGCTCTGGATGCCAGAACTCTTAAGAGCATAGAGTTTAGGTGTAGAAGCAGAAAGGTGTACATTAGGTATTTGACATCTAAAGTCCTGGAAGAATATGAGCTGATGAGTGCTAGAAGCTGTAGGCGTGGCCTGGGGCCTCTGACACAGGGAGTCCGTGTTTAAGGAAGGAGTAAGTTCATAACCAAGTACATTAATATGGTCTTAGTCTATGGGATAGATTACATTTCGTGATTTATAAACGAATACAGAGTGAACTAGCTTTTCCCTTGAATTTGAAATAAAACAAACATTTTTTTACTCATTAAAATAGAACATCTCTGGTTTCTGTTAGGGATCCATCTCATAACGTCAACCAAACGGTAGCTCAGTTTGCTGGTAAAGCACCGTTGAACAGCTTTTAGCAGGTTTCATCTACAGCATTTTTTAAAAGATACTCTGGGCACTGCCCAACCCCTCCTGAGTGACCAAGCCTCAACACTTGGAAACATCTCAACAGCCACACTCATGGCGTACTGTAATCTTCAACTCTGTGGCAGCCAAGGCTCCACCCCAGATGCCCATCACTGAGGGTGAAGGGAAGTGAGTGGCCACCCAGTCACCTCTGCTGGGGATTGTTGCAGGGGGCCACAGGTGTGAGGGCTGGGGCGGGCGGCTGGTGGACTGGACCTCACAGCCTCACACTGACAGTGCAGGGCAGTGACCTCACGTCTGTCACTGAAAGTCACCCACAGCTTGCATGCAGCAAACACAATGTGGATGAGTCTTATCATTGTAATATTAAGTGAGAAGATAAGCTAATCAATACTTTTAAGGAAATAATGTACCTTTAAAAAGCAAAGGAATGAAGGACTTATGCTTCCGGGAAAATGGACTAGACTTAATTTTCCCTATTCTTCCTGAAAGTACCACTAAAAACCCTGGACATTACATATAAAACAAGACTCTGACAGGTGGAGAGAAGAAACCGGCTAAGGGCCTCACAGCCTAAAGAATGGCACGGCGGCGAGTTCCCTGGGGTTTTATTTTTTGTTGCTGCATACCCCAGCCTTGAAGCCGAAGAAGGCTACCACCCGGAACAGCACAAGTGCAGACAAAAAAGCGAGAATCCCCCACAAAAGCCTGGTCAGGACAGGGGCAGCCTTGCAAGACAAAACAGCTGTAGACAATAACTGTTCTACTCGAGGCCACGTGAGGATCCTGGACTTGCAGCCTCACCAGGCTGACACGGTGCCCTCGTTCTCCCTCAACGGTGGTGTCAGGGAGGGCTGGGACTTCGGTCCCCATTGGGCTCGTAATGACATACACCCCAGGAGGAAACGCGACACCCCTCTCCTCCTACTGGACAGTGTTGGAAGAGGCCTAGTGGAGAGTCAGGACTTCCACCACCGCCCAGCAGTACCGAGGCCACCCCAACCGTCATGTCAGTGGAGACCGTGTGGTGATAGCACCAAGGCACTCACCCTTCTCAGCCAGGGAGGCTTCAGTGGAGGCCCAGTGGGGAGCCAGAGCTTTCACCACTGCCCAGAAGGACCGAGGCGCCCTCCTCGGGTGACAACTAGAGTCATATGTGGAACCTGGCTTCTCCCTCCACAGGCAGTAATGATACACCCTTTCACCTGCTGGACTAGTGTCGGGAAAAGCCAGCTAAAACATTTAAATGAGATCCAGAGTCTCAACATAATACCCCAAATGTCCAGGTTTATCTTGAAAATCACTCCTCGTGCCAAGAACCAGGAAGACCTCAAACTGAATGAAAATAGATGCCGGGGCCTGGATGACAGCAATGCTAGAATTATCTGACCCGGTTGTTTCAATGCGAAATTACAAACACATTTGAAATGGATGGGAAAAATAGTCTCAGCAAAGAAATAGAAAATCTCAGCCAAAGGAAAAGATATAAAGAGCCAAATGGAAATTTTGGAACTGAACAATAAGTGAAAATTTTAAGACAGTAGACGGGCTCAACTGCAAAATGAAGGGGCCAGAGGGGAAGAAAGGGTGAGTGGTGCCTCAGGGTGGGTTGCTGACACCTTAACAGCCTGGCCCCGCCCACTGAGGTGCCATTAGCATATTTGGAAAGTCCAGGGCCACTCAATCTTCCACTGGAAAATATTTTGCTTTAGAGATTTGCTACCGTGTTCTACTGAAAGCCTATTTCAACAGCCTGTCAGCCTCAGTTCACATTCCCCTTAGAGGGACCACGCACCTTCACTTGGCTTGTCAGGGGGAACCTCAACAGCCTCTGCTGGCAAGACCCTAACTGGATCCACCTGGCCCCAGTACCAGTTATGTCACTACATTGACATCCTCCGGTGAGGAGAGTCACTAGACACACTCACCCAGAACATGCACACACTCACCACGCCTCTTACCACGGGGGGCAGGCTGTTGCTCCACATAAGCTTCAGGGCCCTGCCACAGAAGTTGAATTCCTAGGCATCCGCTGAGGGCCGCTCCGACCCTGGGATAGAGAGCATCTCATTTTATCAGCCCCAATCACTACTCTCAAGCAAGCCCAGCACTTACTAGCTCTCTCTGGTTTCTGGCGGCAACAGATTCCCAGTTTAGAAATACTACCAAAGCCTATCTATGTGGTCAGCCACAAATCAGCCTGCTTCAAAGGGCACCTTTGACAACTAGAGATCCTAGCATCAGTCCAGGTGGCCCTAGAACAGGCTCTTCTGTTAGTGCCTCCCGGAAACTCTTACGGCAGAAGCACTGGTGACCACCCCTCTGTGTCTTGGAGCCTCTAGACCACCCGTGATGCCCACAAACTGCCCATGGCTTCTGGGACAAAAACACCAAACTGCCTGCTCTAGCCTTTGAAGTGATACCGCTAGCCACATACCGGGCCTCCTGGAAACAGCTCTCCCAGGACCTGACCCAGTGGCCCTGTGCGCCCAGCTGCCCCATATGCTTTAGGATATATGTTATGGCCGCCGAGGCCTTGTTGTGAACATGAAAATGGTGCCTCTGGGATAGTGCCAAACCTGGGCCCTCTGGCAGATCCCACCTGCAGGAGAAGTGGCCTTCCTGGTCCCCAGTCTTGCTTCCTGGAGCTGCCTGTCTCCATAGCCAGTCTAACCATTTGTTCATATTTAACTTGTCTTTATATAGTATTTTTTGTTTATTTGTCACATGGAGTCAGTATTTTGTTTCACACTTCTTGAGTAATGGGCACCATAGGAATATAAATTGAAAATACACACACACTATATCAGGTTCATAATTTTAATGCCCAATCATTCTTTTTCCAAGTCAATGGCTAGCCTTCATCCATAGCCCTGCTCCCCAAGGCTTTCAGGCAAAAGTAGTTTAGGTACCTGTAATCTAAGGTTTTTGACAATTGGAAAGTATTTCTCTCCTAAATTTTACTTGATGTAAGAGGAAAGACAATAAAAGATGTGTTTATTATGTCTAAGCTTATAAAAGCATTCACATATTTGTAAACTAGTATTAATCACTCCTCTGAGTATACAAGGGAAATTTCACAATCCTGGCATATGCCAAGGCAAATATGAAAAGTAGAAATGCAAAGCAGAGGCTTATTGAAAAAAAAAAAAAAAAAAAAAAAACGCAATCTGTAAATGGTAGAACCTCTCAGTGAACTGGGGTTTGGCTCTTAGGAACAAGCCAACTCTTCCTGAGCCTCAGGGGCAGCAGGGGCTTCCCCTGAACAAGAGTGGCTCATTGGCGCCTCCTCTTCTAGCAATCAAACACGATCAAAGCAGCAAGGCTCTGAATTGCCTTCACAGCAGCCAGCAGTGGATTTAGACACAGCACCTTTGCCATCTGACAGTTTTAAGTAGCAAACCTTTCTTACTCTGAAATCCAATCACAGTTTTCCTTTATTGACCTAAAGTGAGAGCTGAAAGATGTGATCTTTTGCAATGCATTTGCTTGACTACATGTGACTTATTTCTGAGGATGGCATCATACACTGTGAAAAGAAATAGAAAGGGGGACGGATGTGGCTCAAATGGTTGGGCGTCCGTCTCCCATGTGGAGGGACCCGGGTTCGCTCCCCAGGACCTCCCGGTAAAAAAAAAAAAAAAGAAATAGAAAAAATTATCCATAAATTATGTGTTCAAGGTATGAACAGCTTCGTGTAGATTTTCTTGTTCCTGATGTTTCGACCAATCGATGGTGAAGAGCAATGGTAAGATGTGACCACAGGGTCCCATCGAGCAAACACAAAGTTTCCATAGGTGCACATCAGATCAGATGACTTCCGTTTTTGCTTTCAGAAAAACACTAACAAGGTTTTCCTGAGTTAAATGGAAACAAGAAAGCCCTCTTGAGCCTGACTGCCTGTCAGTGTGCCACACCCATTCTCTACTGGGTAGATGCTGTGTCACAGCCTGAGAAGAGGGCTTTCCTCCAGGAAATGTTAGCAGAGCACATCACAGCATCTGCTCTATCCAGCTACCTCTTGGAAAACGGAGGATTCCTGGACTCCACAGTGTGCAATAGTGCAGAATCCATCTGAAACACTGGCACGACTGGAGCTTTCCATTGAACAAAGTCAAGCAGCATTTCTCAAGGGGACATTGAATGCCAGTAACACACCCCAGAATTGTAGCAACCAGAAAAAGACCTTCACTTATTTTCAAACACCCCTAGTTGAAAACAGTTTAGCACATCCCAATGAGCTAAGTAGGAAGATGGGTTTAGGTTTGGTGCGTTATTTTTTGTTTTATGTGTTGTTTTGTTTCCATTCTTGTTTACCAAAAGAAAGACTAGTATACAAGAGGTTCCATGATTTCCACAATAAAACAGCATGTCAGTGGGGTCCAAGGCCAGCCCTCATGGTTCTTTCTCTTCCCTTTCTCTGATTTTTTCCCTTCTGCCTGCTTCCTGGCATCTGTGGCCAGAGCCGCCCATGACCTAATAAAGCTGTCAGAAATGGCTTAGGAATAATGACATCTTGGTCCTTCCTTTGTCTGGGCAGAGGACGCTACTGACAGCATTCCTTTCCAGGTAGCCAATATCCTGGTTCCGGTTACCAGGACTTGCTTAATTGCCACCTTGAAAAGTTCCCCAAGGACTTTTTTGGAGATTTCTTGGCAAGGAACTTGGAGGCTATTCGATGAACAAAAGCTTTGCAAATCTAAAATTTATATCCGTGATTTCCCCCTTTCCCTTTTCCCTCTCCTTTTAGTGTGTTACAGGGTCCCCTGGGCCCAAAACACAATCCAACACTTAACCAGAAGTTTGTCACTGGCTTAAAATGAGCGGTGGAGTTGACTGAGGTTGGAAAGGGACAGCAGAAAATCTTGAGAAAGCTAAAAAATACCAACAGTCTTTTTTTTCCCCCTTTTTTACTTTTTTTATTCCTACAGTCATTGACAAACATGATCTCACTCAACCCTCCAACATCCCTGAGGTGGGAGTACTATCCTCGTATCCCCATACAGCAACTCACATCTTCAACCTCTTCCTCCACTGGATCCCTCCTGTTAGTGTTCAGAGATGTTTTAGTAGCTCCTCTTATATAATGAAAACTCCTTTGCCTTCACATTCCATCCAGCGAGCACCTTCTCTCTCTACTCCTTTCAGAGCCAAAAAACCTCTTGGAAGAGCCTCCCCTCCCAAGTCACCACTGAATCTTCTCCCATTGTGCAGCACCTGTGTCATGTTCTTTGTGGTGGCCTCCCTGACATCCATTCATCTTCTCTTTCCATCAGGCATCTCTATCTACCCGACCCGGTTTAGGTGCTTTGGAGGCACCTGACTCTACCTCAGACTCTAGACTTGTCTAAACTCACAAGCCCTTAGCTACTCGACCTATCACATTCCCTGTGACCTTTATGTTAGCTCAAGGATGGACACATGATTCAGTTGGAGCCAAAGGACATGAGGAGAGTTTGCCAGGTGCTTCTGGGAAAGAAGTTTTCTCACTTTTTCTGAGAGTTGCTGAAGTGATCCTCTCTCCCTCAGAAGTGAATGAGAAAATATGAACCCTGGGACTTATTGGCAGTCATTTTGGGTGAGTGGATTGAAGGAGGGATGATACTGACACTCCAGAGAGCAAAGTGAAGAGCCACCTCTAAATATTGCCAAAAGATGGAAGTATCCATTGGGACAGGAATAGATAAACAAGACGTGGTATAGACCTACAGTGGAATATTAGTCAGCTGTAAAAAGGGCTGAGGTTGTGATACATGCTATAATGTGGATGAACCTTGAAGACATCATGTTAAGTGAAATAAGCCAGATGCCAAAGGACAAATACTGTATGATCTCACTGATAGGAATAAGCAGAATATGCAAATTCATAAAGTAAGAAATTAGAATACAGGTTACCAGGGGCTGGGTGGGAGAGGGGACTGGGAACTTAATGTTTAATTGGTTTGGGGTGATAGAAGTTTTTGACAATGGATGATGGTGATGCAGGCACAACTTCGTGAATGTAATTAACGCCACTGAATTGTACATTTGAAAAGGGATAAAATGGGAAAATTTAAGTTGTATATAAGTTTACACACACACACAACTATAGAACTGTACAATACAAAGAGTATACCCTCATATAAACAGTGGGCTAAAGTTAATAGCATAATTAGAATATTGATTCATCAATGGTAACAAAATATTGCTCTAATGCAAAACATCAATAATAGGGAAAACTGTGTGTGAGAGAGGGGATTATGGGAACTCTGTACTTTCTGCAGGATTTTCCTGTAAACCCACAACTGCTCAAATAATAAATACATAAAGAAATAGAAAAGATGAGACTGGCTCTTAGAATGCAGGGACTGTGTCCTTCATGGGTTTTAGGAGGGCTAGTTCCAGGAACGAGTTGTGTAAGCCTCTAATCCTCTCTCTGACCCCATTACCCTAGCACCTGGGATGGCTCTGAGTGTGCGTGTGCATATGAGGTGAGAGCTGTGTTCCAAAGAACCATAACGCCGGGAGCTCAGATTCACAGAGACAAGGAATGATTAAAGCTGACTTTAACACTAGAGCAAGAGGTTTCCTCCACCTACCCCGCAGCCAGAAGAACCCCAACAGAGCTGGGCACGGGGGCTCAACACCCAGGGGCTGCCCACGGCTGCCAACCACCAAAGAGAGCAATGTGTCATTGGACAAGCTTCCTGGTTTCCTGCCTCGGTAGACAGGGTCTCCCCATTCAGTACATGCTCTTGGGGGGTCTTGAGTATGTGCTGATGGGAGAACAGTGGGGAGGGGAAAGGTATTCTTGCAATGAGAGTGTTGAGAAGTTTGTTTGAATTGGGACTACGTTGTCTTTCACACATTATAGATACTCTGTGGACACAACCCAAAGGCAGTCACCAATGTACCTTTAAGAGTGGAGAAATTATAAATTATAATATATTGCTTTACTTCCCTATGGCTTAATTTTTCTTTTCATCAACAGGGAATGTGCTGGGCTTGTGTATTGTCCATCATGTTTAATGTAGAATAAAGAAAGTTGAGAACCACTCATCTGAAAAGCAGAACCTGCAGGTGAGGCTGTGTCAGAATATTCGATTCAGACTGTATCTGGAGTCAGGCCAGACCCCACAGGCTAACGGTCAGTCCTCTCCAAGACTCTCCTTCAAGCACCAGTCGCAACGTCGGGGACCCAGGCCACCCGCACTTCTGACCAACTGGCTACAAATTCCAGGGTTCCCACCACCCCCTCGGGTTTGATAATTCGCTAGAACGACTCAGAGAACTCGCTGAAAGCACTACACTTGCGATTACAGTTTCTTCCGAGTAAAAGGATTCGAAAAGAAGAAGCCAGAAGAATCCATAGGGCGAGGTCCTCCCAAACACAAGCTTTTGTATCCTCTCCACATGGAGTCAGAATGTGTCCTGCTGAGCACAGCAAGGTCCAATATCAGTCATGGCGTCTGGGGGGCCTGAGTTTATATGGGGTCTCATCAGGTAGACTGGGGAGATCCATGCTCACCTGGTTGGCTTCAGCCTGCAGCCCCCTCTCCTCACAGGGGTGGAGGAGGTGGGCTGACCCTACCTGGCTCAGAGCCCCACCCCCTAATCACCTGGTTGGCCTTTCTGGCCTGGCCGCCCCCACCCTAAGGCTGCCAGTGTGGCCCCACCCTGCTATCTCCTTAGCATAGGAACTATCAGGTGAGGTCCTGGGCCCCCTGGAAGAACAAAAGATACTCCTGTCATGGGAAATTCCAAGGATGTAGAGGGACACCTCTCCAGGAACTGCGGACACAGAGCAGCCAAGGTTTTATTTTACTACAACACACACATGCACATAGCACTTTTCCTACCTCATGGAAAATGTTGCTGGGCAGTTTACTTGGGCGAGTCCAGCTAAGTAACAAACTCTCTGTTACCCAAATTGTCTCCCCACCCCACCATGACACTAAAGGCCAGGGAGAGGGCCGTACCAAAACGAAAGTATGGCATGGCAAGAATTTTAAAACATGATTTTAAAATAGGAATTTCCATAAAAACTGAGGCGGGTGTTGGAAAATCCTGAACAGGGCCATTACAAATGAATTAGTTGGGGGCAAGAGGCGAATTTGAGGATTAAGAGAGGGGAAGGATGCTTTTGGAAAACTTAAGAATCCATAAGTTTAGGCTCAGTCAGAGGAGAGAAGAAGCAATGGCTAAGCATGATTTCCAAAGTGGCTTGTCTGCATGGAGGGCAGGCGCCAGAGCACAGCACATAGCATCCAGGGAGCTTTACGGAGAAAGCCGCCTTAGGCCACGAGGATTCTTAGGTTGGAGGACGCAGGCTACAGCCGGTGAGGAGCTGGAAGTCATCGCAGACTCAGCAGGGATAACAAGAAACCATTTCTCAGAGACCTGAATGGCAACCAAAGATGGTAGATCCATCTAGGATTGATGGTGGTTGAAAGGCCAAACAAAGTAGGGCAGGAGGCTGAAGGAGCAAGATTCCAAGAAGCACCAGCCTAAAAGATTATCCAGAACTTCGAAGCGCGATGCCACCTGGGGCAGCACCTGCAGGAAGAGAGGCTTCGAGGTCCTGATTCTACGTCAGTCTCTGCATTCCCAAGCAAGGCAGCTGCCTCGGCTGTAAATTTAGATCAGGAGTTCATAACTGTGAGCTTGAACTGAGAAAAATCAACTCGGTAGATGTCCAACATGATAGGCGTGTTGCCTTGTCAAATACTGCACCACAGTTTAATGTTCTCATTCAACATGAACAACCGTGTGCACATGGACATGTCTTTAAAAAAATAAAATTTAACTTTAACTCTCCTATATTTTTGATGTCTTAGATTATTATTTAATTGTTAAGAAAGAAGCACATATGTATAGTATTATATCATGTTTTTAAATTTTAGTAACTGTATTTCAATATATGTAACTGATTTCCTTTGTAAGTTTATGCATTTAAAAACATAATTCTTGTGGGGACGTGTTGGTGCAGGTGTGATATGTTTATTAAATAATACACTGTATAGTGTGGACTTAGTATGACTTTTATTTTGGTGTAGTGTGTTCTGAGTGCAGTGGATAACTGTGTGCAAAAAGGTTGGTAAGGATGGCGGAGATGGTTTTATGATGCCGTGGGAAAAACCTGAATTTCTAAATGTTTGCCAAAAATGACCATTTGAACAGATGTTGAACCATGTTAGGTTATCAGGTATTGAAATTATGGGAAAGTTGTAAAATATAATTTTGAATAACCCTAAAATTTAATTTAAAGACATGCCGATGTTGAGTGTCATAAACCATCTGCTGCTACATTCTGAGAAGGGGTCCATGGTTTTCACCTGACTGGCAAAGGGGTCCGTGGAACAAAAAACGTTAAGAACCCCTGATTTAGATGTTTAAATGATGAAAATAAATGGCCTTTATGAAAGGCCCTGGCATGCTCAGTAAATGCTCCTTTTCTTCCCCTCATGTTTTCCACCTGTGTGCAGCAGAATCTTCTCCTTGTGATATTTATTACCCTTCCGGAGTAAGAGATGCCCAAAGGTACAGGAAGAGAAAAGAGTGGGGAGGAGGGTGTTGTTTCAGAGACATTTCAAAGGAGAAATAATATGGGTGGGAGCAGATATTCTGAAACTTTGGAGAGAGCAAAAATGATTTTTAGCGAGTTTTGTTTTGAGGTGTATGGAATGATTCCCTTTTTGGTATCCCTCAAGGTAATTTCCTGTAAAGCTTTGTATTTGATTGGGGGACTTTGAGGGATTTATTTGTGTTCCCTCAGATAGGTACTGTCTTGTCAGCCAAAGGGGTACTGATGCAAAGTATCAGAACTCTGATGGCTTTTATAAAAGTATCTATTTGGGGTAAAAGCTTACAGTTACAAGGCCCTAAAGAGTCCAACTCAAGGCTGCTTTCTCACCAAAGTCAGTTGCCACGTGTTGAAGCAAGATGGCAGGTGATCTCTGCCTGGTCTCTCCTTCCTTCTCCCTCTTAAGACTCCGTGGGCCCAGCTTCTTCTGATCTCAGCTGACTGGCATAGGGCTTGTCTCTCAGGGCTTCCTAGATCAGTCTGGCATCTATGGAACTCTCTTCCTGTGTATCTTCTTCTGTGAGTGTCCATTTATATCGGCCCACCAAGGAGGCAGGGACTCAACCCTGAGTCATGCCCTACTCATGTGGTCAAATCAAAGCCCTAATCTTAACAGGTAATTTAATCAAGACATGTCAGCTGAATCTAATGCATTCAAAGGGTATCACACCCAGAGGAACAGACCAGTTCACAAACAATCTTTTTCTTTTTGGGAATTCATAATATCAAACTGCCACAAGTACCATGGAGAAACTGGCCTTAAGGTGAGAGTGAGAAGACTGGATTCATTCAAGACACTCGAAATCCAAAGTGAGTAGAGCATCCGGGGTTTGTGAAGTAAGACTGGGGCATGGGGGTGGGTATTCACAACCCTCCTATCCCTAGGGGTGGGGCAGTTTCTATTTAGTCTCACTCAGTCTTGGTGCAGCAAACTTTCTTTTCAAAACCACCCTCTCTGGATGTCTAGGACAGCAGGATTTATGAGTCTAGTAGGTCCCCAGGTGGAGAGTGGCCAAGAACTGGGCAAAGCCTCAGGGCGTGGATGAGCATCGTTTCTGCAGAGCTGTTGCCAGGTTCACCCAAGGGAGAAACTTCCAGGATGCTAACGTGGCCCCATGGCCATGATGAGGATATTAACATGTCCCCACAGCTTTGGCCATGGTGACGTGGTGCTTTCACAGATGGGGCCAGGGAACCCCCAAATTTCCTCATGCTGTAATGAATTTTAATTGTTGGTGTGTGCTAGACCTCTGTGGACAAAACAAAGGAAAAGGGTTCCATCTTTGGGTAGTGTTTCAGTGTGCCAGGGCCGCTGTGACAAATACCACACCATGGGTAATTTATCATCTCACGGTTTGGGAAGCAAGAAGTCCAACACTGCAGTATCCACAGGCCAGGCTTTCTCCTGGAGTGTCTTGCCACAGTCCTGGGGATTCCTTGGCTTGCATTTCTGCTTCTGTCACATGGCATCTCCCTCTCTGTCTTCTACTTTTGGCTTCTATTTCCCCTGCTCAGTCGTCTGTGTCTGTCTGGACTTCCTCTCCTTATAAGGCCTCCAGTCCATATGGTTGAAGCCTCACCCTGACTGCATTTGGCCTCATCCCTAAGAGGATCTTTGAAGATCCTATTCACAAATGAGTCCACACCTTACTTAATAAGAACATCTTCAAAGGCCCTGTTCACAAATGTTCACACTCATGGTAACACAGATTGTGGCAGTTTGATATTATTGATGAATTCCAAAAAGAAATACTGATTATATTTGTAAACTGGTCTGCCCCTCTGAGCTAGTGATACCCTTAGATTGTATTGAATTCAGAGGTTTCACTTTTACTTGATTAAATTATGACTAGGGCTTTGATTGAGCCATGTCAATAGGACATCGAGTCCCCACCCCCTTGGTGGGTGGGGTCTCACAGAGAATACAACAAGGCAGAGGAGACAGAGTTTTGGATGCTGGAACCTCGGGAAGTAAATACACAGAGAAGCAGATATGTGAGGGAAGAGAGAAGGCTCTGTTAGACATGGCAGAGGCCCCAGGAAGAGAGACAAGCCGTTCACCTGGTAGTTGACAGCTGGTCTTGTGGAGAGAGCAGAGCAGATGAGCCCAGAGAGAAAAAAGCCCTGGGAGAAAGATGACACTTATCCCAGCCTAGGACTGAGATCGGAAGAAGCTGGGACCATGGAGACTTAAGAGGAAGAGGAAGGCTCAACCCTTGCAGACGTTGGCAGCTATCTTGCTCCAACACGTGGCAACAGACTTTGGTGAAGGAAGTAACTTATACTTTATGGCCTGGTAACTGTAAGCTTCTACCCCAAATAAATATCTTTTATAAATGCCAACAGATTTCTGGTACTTTGCATCAGCACCCCTTTGGCTGACTAATACACAGATTAAGACTTGAACAGTCTTTATGGGGGACATAATTCAATTCCCAAGAGGTAGCGATATGGTTTTTAGTACACTTCTCTGCTTTTTTACCACATCTCTGCCAACAACAGAGAGGAGCCGAGCTCTCTCATACCCTCAAGAATGTAAAATTCAGGAACTCTGGGGCTCCTGCCTTCTCATGGCCTCGCCATCCCAGCCAAGGAGAGAGAACAACAAAATCCTTAACCCTAAAGTCTGTAGCTGGGGGCACTGAGGCAGCAACCTTCCAAAAGTCATAAATACCCTTCAATTTGTTCATTTATTCATTCTTTAAACATTTAGTGTATACCCTTCTTGCCATTTAGAGAAGACATGAAGACCCAGTCCTTGTTCTTGAGTTCCTTTCAGGCTGACAAAAAAGACAAACCCAAGTGGCATAGGTACTGTGATGGAAGCGTCTGTGGAATCATAAGAAGGGGGAGCCTCACCTGGACCCAGAGGTGGGGATCCAATTGGAAACTTGATGGGTGAGGCTGTGGGAATTGTTCATTGATTGCCTGGTTCAGCAAATCTTTACCGAGACCATCCACAGTGTACCCAGCTCTGGCCTGGTCACTGACAATTCAGCCATAAATGAGGCAGCCAAGGTCACTGTTCCTGTGGAGCTGATAGTCTAGCTGGGGGTGGGGGTGCAGAGGAGATCATTATAAACAAGTTAGCCAGTGAACAAGCCACTCATTCATTTATTCCACCAGATTTACTGAACGTCTAATATGTGTCAGGCAGGGTGTTAGGCGCTGGGGTTATAAAGACAAATGATCTAAAGAGGATAGATCAAAAGGAGAGAAGCGTGTTCTAGCCCAAAGGAGGAGCCTGTATGAAGACATCACACAAAAGACGGCGCTGTATTTGGGGAATATAAAATTGTTCAGCAGAACTAGAACATAGGGTGTGAGCAGTGGATGGGGATTCCCACTTTTAGTTGATGAAACTCATCCCTTGGGAAATCTGGGACAAAGAATCCACCCTGGGAACTTCATATAAATCCTTTCCAAGTATTTACTGATGTTGACGTTTAGGAACAAAGTGTAGGTATTAAATGTTTTTAAAATCTCATCATCTGGCCTTTAGGATGTGGGTGACAATACGCATAGCTGTGGCTCTGCGTGTCTAAGATACAGACCAAGGATAAAAATTGCTGACACTCCAGATCCAATCCTTCCTGGCCCCCTTCTCTCTCTCTCTCCCCTTCCTTCCTTCCTTCCTTCCTCCCTCCCTCCCTCCCTTCCTTCCTTCCTTCTTCTTCATTCCTTCCAAGACTCACTCTCAGAAAGTGGTGAATAAAAAACATGTGTTGGAACTGAAATTGTCAAAATGAGCCTTCAGCTAAGATCTGCCTTTAGAGGGTGGTAAGAAACTAATTGGTTGTTTGCAAAATGCCAGGACATTCTTGAATAAAAGGCCCTATATAAGTTCAAAGTATTTGTAATTACTATGATTATCACTATAATTTATGAAACAGCCGTAAATCTCTGCACAGTGTGATGAGGTCAGCACTTTTAAAGAGAAGCAGCCAGATGCAGGTCGTATATAAAGCATTGTGTGCGGGCTAATTCTGAGGACAAGAGCTAACTGAAGACAGGTGAGTGTAACACAGCATCGCGGAACTTACACTCAGGCTTATTTAGAATGGAAAACCCAGTGCTTGGTGATCAATTGATGGTGATTGTGTGTCTGCTGCTGAGTAAATAGGAAAAGTTGGAGTCAGTTTAAACTTAAGGACCTTGCAAAGAAAACCCAAGTTATAAAAGACTGCATAGATGATATCATGATTTTCCTCCTGTTTATTACCATCCTTGTAAAAATTTACATGTCTTTTAATGTAAGTATGTCGTTCCTTTTGTACTTGTGAGCATGCATGGAGCAAAGTCTGGGAGAACAGAAAATAGGTGTGTACTTCAGAGTAGCTGTAATAGGCCACTGCCCATTCTGCTCATTCAAAGTCAAAGGACTAAGTTGTATTTTGCGGATGGTAAATGTACCCTCCCCCTCCCCCTCCATCCTGCCAATGTTACTTTAACTCCACCTGAAGTGATGATCTATCAGTCCTGTTTTCTCTGAAAGCAATGACAAAACTAAAGCCAAGAAGTCTCAACAGCTTAAGTCTTAACTAACAGAATGAAGAAATGGCATAAGCGTCCTCAATCAATGGATGCAACAGGCCAAGGGCTCTCTGGCATGATCTTCATGCAGAGGCTATTCCTGGGGCAGCCCCAGCGCCAGGAGGGAGCCTGCCTGGGCTTCTCAGCTCTGGGAAACTAAATGGCCAAAGTGCAGAAAGTTGCCGTGCAGTAGCAGCCCCAAGGGGAGATGCCCTTGCAGTTCGTGTCACCTGCCAGGAGCCATCTTGCCTGCAGGGACCCAGGAGGAGCCATCAAACCTTCTGAGCTCTTTAGAGCCAGCTCTAGCTGCTCACTCCAAAAGGAGTCAAGACGTATTTTCACAGGCCATGTGAAAGTGCCATCCCTGCAAGAAATGTCCATTTAAAACGAGCTATCATGTTGCTGCCTTACCTTTTACTCTAAAAAGTTAGACTGGTCTCAAGCAAACATCATCCTAGTGTCAGAAGCATGGGAATTTTTTTTTTTTTTTTTTATGTTTGTGATTGTCGTTGCTACTGTTTTACTTTCAGGCCTGTTCAGGTGCGTTGTGCTCTGCTAGCTCTGAGTGATGCTGCGGGTGAGAGGCTGGAGGGGGAGAACAGAACAGGAGCCCAAGAGGGTGGGGGCTAAGACGGCCCGTCGGTCCCCAGGAGAGCACATTAGTAGGAGAACAAGGACGGGACAGCCTGCAGCTGGAGACTAGCCTGATCGGGATGCGTGGGGCAGTTCTCAGGTCTTCCCCGCGGGAGTGGGCGCCACGGCTAGGGCAGGGCTACCTTCCCCTCCCCGCACGTCTTCCAGGTGCGTCGGAGGGCCCCGACAGCCTAGGGGTGGTTGTTGTTTGAGGAGTTGGCAAAAATCTGGGACAACATTCATGCAAAAGAGATAGAGGTACAAAGACCAAAAAACCTTTATTTCCACCTTTTCCAGAAAAACGTGGTTAACTGAGCTGGAAGAAATGGTCCGTTAGGCACGACAAATGGAAACAAAGCTTTAAGAATGACAGAGTGTTCAGTGGAGCGAGGGGAGGTAGAGGAAGAGGCCCTGACAGAGGCCGCCAGGATCTGGAACTGGCCCTTGGGGGATGCTCAGGTTGCCAGTTTCCAGTGGGACGTGCAGACCTGTGCCCGAGCTGGGTTCAACTCCGCACTGCCTGGTACTCTCCTGCTCTCCAGGAAGGGATAGAGGGATCATGCCAAGAGATTGTGCTTGAAATCATGACCACTGTGCAGAAACAACATGTATTAATATATTCTATTATTACATTTTAATATATAGAATATAGTATATTGCTTATTTATTATATTGCATTCATTATATTATTAATTTATTACAATATATTATATATCATCTAATGTATATATCATATGTTGATCTAGATTATATATTAAAATAATATACATTGTAGATATTTTTTATTAGAGCAGTTGAAGGTTTACAGAATAAACCCCAGAGTCTGGCTGACATCAAGTGCAGGTTGCTACAGGAGCATGAACAGATTAGTCACAGGTAAACCAGTGGACACCCCCTAGGTACATCCCAGCGATGCCTCAACAATCCCCCCTAAACAGGGAATACTGTTAGACAACGTGAAGCTGGACCATGGAGTTTGGGTTGCTGCAACATGCTATGTATATGACCATTGTCACTTCTTGCTCTTCCCTGATGTAATCGAAAAAATTATTTTGCAGTCCTGGTCTCAGAGGCAGCTGAAACTAGCTCTGTGTTCCTAAGTAATTACCTCAAGTATTTACATAGACACTATTCATTCAAGTGCTTTTGCTCAATCCAGACAGAGTCCCAGGTTTGGAAAATGAGGGGGCACCCAGGTTGCAATGAAAGCCCTAAGTCCTTCCACTTGGGTTTTCAAGAGAAGGTCTTTGTTCCCTGGAAAAGCAGCAGAAAGGAGGAAGGACTCTGTGTTTAGCAGGTGAATGCAAACAGTGATTTTTTTCTGAAGGGTCTTTTCCATAAAGCCAATGAGAAGCCTCCGGAAAGATAAAATTTCATGGGACTCCCAGCACTTCCTGAACCAAAGCAGCTCTTTCTCTGTCTTTTCTCCTGCAGTGGACTGTGCTATTGTCCTCTCTGTTTCAGCGTTGGGGACTCAGTGGGTGCTGAATAACTGAGTCCTGTTGGGTGCTTGAATTCAAGAGTTCCTGCAAACCCAGCTGAAACTGCAAGGTCCTTTACCTTTCAGGTGTTGGGACTGATTGTGAAATTTCCGTTCAACGAAGGAAATCAGTCAGACCATCTCAAAGTTGTAGGGAAGAAAAACAAAAACATGGCCTCATAGGAGGAGCATGCACAACTTCAATTTAAGAAGTCAATTCAAATGACTTCTTAAATTCCTCTCCTTCATCTTGAAGTAATCTTTTCCTGGGTGTTTGGGAGGAACCTCCCTGAAGAATAAACTTAAAAGAAAAGAGATGAGAAAAGAATTTTGAAAGTACCAAGTGCCATATTTATATGCACATTCCTATATATAGTGGAAGTAGTGATTCACCATGATAGGTAGCCAGGCTCAGCCGCCCAAAGGCAAAGGCGGGAAACATCTGTAGGGGGCACGTGGTAGGGAGGTGGAGACTTAGGGGCAGGGGCCCAGCTGCTCCGGCATTCCCTGGGGTCACCCACATCTGTT
>JAKSZT010036117.1:1560474-1600130 GCA_026826555.1 Tolypeutes matacus | reverse complement strand
AGAGGGCAGAGGTGTGAGGAGAGGGGAGAGGCGTGAGCAGAGGGCAGAGGCGTGAGCAGAGGGCAGAGGCGTGAGCAGAGGGCAGAGGTGTGAGGACAGCTGAGAGGCAGCCAGCTGGCAGTTCTGTCTCCTGAGCGCCTCAGTGAGCTCGAACCCTGGCCTCCTGCCATGGCCGGACCTCGTGGGGGTTGCCTTTGCTAGCGGGAGCAGCCTGTCTTTTGTCCTCACTAGACTCTTGCCCAGGTTTGTTCCAGCACAGAATTTGTACAGAGGCGTGGGGGCGCATGGCTCAAGGCGGCCAAAGGAGTCCGAGATTCCAGGCCAAAGTGGGGGTGAGGTGGGCAGTTAGCCGGGGGGAAATGGCCTCTACGCCTTCCTGCCCCAAAGCAGAGGATTAGTCTATGATTCCAAGGCACTGAGGAAAGCGTAAACTTTCCGCTAACCTGAAGAAAAGCAAATCCAAATCAGAAAAAACTAGTACAAAATCCTCTTGTATTATCTTTGGAAAATGAAAAGGCTCTTGGGATAAGGCACATGCATCAAAAAGTTGCTTTGCAGGTTACTATGCTTCTTGGTGTCAGAAATCAAAGTGTCTTGGCTTCTTGAAAAAAATTAATATCTGGTAACTTGATAGTGTACTGAAGTCCCTGAGGACTGAGCAAGACTTATTTAAGCTTATTTCAAGGAATTTCAAGCTGAGAGGATGGAAGGAACACATGCCCTGCTTTTAGTTCAGACATGGGGAAATTTGCTCTTTCTCTTTTCCTCTCCATAGAAACATTATATATTGTTGTAACTATTAATATTTTCACATCTTCAAGCTAATTTTTATTTTGAAATTATTTCAGGACCTGTGGAGCCAGAGCATCACCATGTCTGCCTTGTGGCTGCTTCTGGGCCTCCTGGCCTTCCCTTGTGAGTGGGTTTCATTTTTCCTAAGTCACCTTGGAGATGGGAAGACACTTCTGGTACTTGAAACCGCAGTGGAAAACATTCTTTATCTCCTGGGCTTTCCAACAGATCCTGGCTTCAGTGACAGCCACTGCCACGCGGCCTCTTCCCTATGCCCCCAAAAAGAAGGGGTTTTCCAGAAGGTGGGGCGGGCTTAAAGCAGCTTTGCTTGACGCTAGACTTTAAATGTACACCACTGATAACTGCTCGTTGTCCTGCTATAAAAACTCTTTCACTGAAAGTATTTTCCGCTATTTTCTTTACTGAATTTATTTATACACCACATATTTCCACCGATTTTGAAGTGGTTTACCATAACAAGACTAATAATTTAAACAGAAAACAGGGAATCAAGGAGATGTAACTAAGCTACCTGTTGAGGCTGACGTGGTTGTGTAAATAACTTCAGTTTTAGTTCTAGGGTTCCTTGCAGTTGAGACAAAAAGGGAAAGTACATGGTTCTTGGTAAATAATAGGAGGAAGCTTATTACAGTCTAAAAATTTCTCAGATGGAAATAGAAAATGAATATCTATTCATTATTTATTGGCCCATTTGTTCAACAAGTATCTTCCATTTCCTCTGAGCTACTAAGCAAGGGGAAAGGAAGGAATTTAAAGGATCATGTGATGTGGTCAGGGAGATGTGACCCAACCAACTACCACATGAAGAGCGTTGGCTGCCAATCACAAAGCTGAAAGTGTGCTGATTTTAAACATTTTAACTACACATTGGCTTGTTTAATTTTTAGTGTACTCATAAAAGAGAGAGAAAGGAAGCGGGAAGAAGGCTCCCAGCTGGAGACCTGGCCCAGTGCCTCTCCTGCAGAAGGAAATGCTCCTTGCAGCCATCAAGGCTTCCACCCAGATGTGCACCCGAGAGGGGTGAAGCCACCCCCACGCCCCAGCTCACAAGCAGGGCCTTGCCTTTGGGTCTGGGTTGAGAGATCCCAGGGGGCCCAGGCTCTCCTTTCCTAGAGCGAACAAGCATCTCACCAGACCACGAGACAGGAATATCTGAGCAAGAGGTGTTTAGAGCTCAAATGAGAGATGAGGACTAGTTTACAGGGACCAGAGCGTCTCTGATTTGGTTCTGAGAAACCAACCAGACAGCATCAAACAGCCCCAGAACTTTGTGAGGGGTTTAACGGCTCCAACGCTTCCTTAGTCCACCGGATAGGAGTAAAACTTAAGTATCAAATGGTTTCCGTGATGATTTCTTACCGTACTGTAAATTTCCAGAACGTTTCCATTGTAGAGTGATGTTCTAGTTAACGTTTTGATGATAGTTATTGCCATTAATGTCCCTTTGTTTAGGGACAGAAGGATGACCAGAGCTGTTCTTGTTTAATGCCTTTTACTGACATACGCTCACTGTGCAGACTCGGCTGAAAGCAGTGACTGGGGATGCTATGGAAACATCCGGACCTTCAACACCCCTGGGGCATCTTGTGGAATTGGAAGACGACAAGGGTTGAACTACTGTGGTAGCTATGACCCCAGTGTCCACTCCCGCCCTCCCCCGCTGCTTTCTCTTTCTCCCAGAAAGACCCCTAGTGGCCAGAGGGACCTCAACAGGGTTTTCCCCTTCCCTCTATATGCTATCCCTATACCTCCCTGTCCTTCCCACAGGTTCTGAGCCTCTCAACATGTCCTGTCGGTTCCCACTGTTTCCCCCAGCCCCAAGCTCTGGACTGGTGGAGAGCACTGGGCTTGAGTCGAGGTTCTGCTTTCTGAACAAATCCCTTACTTATCTCAGCCGCCTTTGAAAGGGGGATAATAGCACTTACTCCACAGTGCTGTAAGTTCTGATGAGGGAGCGTTTTAAACCATGAAAGTGCTTAGAAGGAAAGTGGCTACCAGATAAATCAGTACTGGCTTTCATTTAGCCCAGCAATACCGCTATTTTATAAGGGTCTAACGTCACTCAGTTTCTTTCTTAAACGTGATTTCTGGGTACTGCTTTCGAATGGAAAAGTGAGTAAAACTATTGAGGGAAACTCTCCAAGGACTTACTGGAGGGTTTGGAGGGATTTCTCCTTCACGTCTTGTACCCCCTGCAGTGATGAACAGGCATGTTTGACCAGGTCACCCTGTCGAGGGTGCTTAGGGCGGGACCCATGGTCCCTGAGCCCATGGAAATTGTCCTGGGTGGGCCACAGCAGCCCCTGGGAGACTCACCTGAGGGGCACTGCCACGCCTGGTGGCCACAGAGGACACCTGCTCAGGGGACACCACCTCAGGCTCCCAGGAGGAGAGCAGGACAGGGAGAGACCACCAGGAATGGAAGTCCAGAGCCTGGGCTTCTCTGTCCTCGACCTCTACCCAGATGCTTGGGATGGACATCCCCCCACC
Organism: Tolypeutes matacus; assembly: GCA_026826555.1. Taxonomy (NCBI): domain Eukaryota; kingdom Metazoa; phylum Chordata; class Mammalia; order Cingulata; family Chlamyphoridae; genus Tolypeutes; species Tolypeutes matacus. The sequence goes on along the minus strand of JAKSZT010036117.1, from coordinate 1,596,827 downwards.
CCCACCCTGAACTCCCGCGTCACTGTAAGCCACACCGAGCCTTAATTAATTAATTTAATTTATTTAATTTATTTATTTAATTAAACTCTTCCTTTTGTGTTTGCTTTAGGAGTCCGCGCTTCTGAGAGGCTGGCGGAAATCGACATGCCTTACCTACTGAGATACCAACCCATGATGCAGACCGTGGGCCAAAAATACTGTGTGGATCCTGCAGTGATCGCTGGAGTCCTGTCCAGGCAGCGGCATGGTGGCAAAGTTCTGGTCAACGTGGGGAGTGTGGGTGACAGTGTGGGGGTAATGCAGGTGAGCTGCTCTGCCCACTGGCATGGTTGTTGTTGTTTGTTGTTGTTGATGATGGCCTTCCTGGAACGTTCCCTGGAGTTGAGAGCCCAGCTCTGCTTTAGAGAGTCGAACAGTGGCATTTCGGCTTCATTTAGAGCCATGCTTTCCTTTCAAAGCAAATTGTGCCATGTTTCCAGGACATCGCCCATGGCACTCTATTCTGAATTTCCAACGAGGCGGTGGTGCAGGAGAGAGATAAAAGGCACTGGTGTTAAGAAAGACCTGGAATTGGACCCGTGCTCTGTTATTTGGTAGCCGTGTGACCTTGGATAAGCCATTCAATCTCCTTGGGCCTCAGTTTCCTCACCTGTTAAAAGGCTATCCTCCTAGAATTATTCTGAGAATTAAAAGAATAATGTGAACAATTACCTGGCATTTAGTAGATTCTCAACAAATATTAAATTCCTTTTTCCCTTGTCTTCTTTCTTCACAATTCTAAGTTCTGCAGATTGAGCTTTATTTTTGCAGCGATTCTGCCTGATACCATTTGCTGTCAGGTAGCGATGTCCAGTGAACTGGTCATTAGTCCCCCTTTTGGGTTGACTCTGTGCTGGGGCAGCTGGGGACTGATGGCCAGGGTGACAGTGAGGCCACCATTTCTGAGCAACGTCATTTTTAAAGCTTTTTGTAATATTTTTTTTCCTTACAGTCTTCCCATTAGTACTCTCTATGACAATTAACAATTTAAAAGTACTTTCAGTGGGAGCAGATGTAGCTCACGTGATCGAGCACCTGCTTCCCTTGTACAAGGTCCTGTGTTCGATCCCCGGTACATCCTAAAAAAGAAAAGGATTTTAAAATATTTCATCATATTTTGCCTGTGGTACTCATCCAAAAATCTGGGTAAATGGGTGGGGCAGTTAATCCATCATCTGCAAGGGTGGCAAAGGATTCCCAAGGAGGGACTCATTGCTGCAAAGTCACATGGCAGCTGAAAGACACACACCTAACCAGGAACTGTATCACGTGAGGTTAGAGCCAGCACGGCTTCCACTGCTCTGATCTGCCTCCTTGGTCAAAGCTGATCCTTGGGCGTAGAACGAGTCCGTCTCCTCTGAAGGTGAAGCAAGCAAAGATTCAGACGTTTTCCCTAAATATGGTGGAGCCAAAATGGATAACCAAAGGCCTGCGAGAAAGATTCGAAATACATTTAGACATTCAGCTCACCTGGCAGGAGAACAAGCACAGCTAGAAAAACCCCTCCTGACCTGTGTGGTGGTTTGCGTTTGCTGCCTTCGAGATGAAATGAACTGCCATCTTTGCTTTCCACCTCTACCTCATCATGGCACCGAAGCAGCAGGAAAATGTCTAATCCTTTGCCCAAACCGAGTGGCCTAATAGTTTTTCCCAGAGAGCTTGAAGGTGGCTTTGGTTCCTCCAAAAGGGGAGGAGAAAAAGAAAAGGGAAAGGAAAGAGCTGCTCTGAGCCCGTGAAGCCACATCGCCCTCCCACCTGGTTTTTCCTCTGCCTCTCTCCCTCTAGGAACCCAACCTTTATGCTCCCAGCTCTTGGCTCAGTGAATCCCAGGTTGCCGAGATGACCGGAGTTCTCAGTGTTAGAATCAAAGAAGTCCAGAGAAGGTTTCCAACCTGGACCCCGGACCAGTACCTGAGAGGTATGTGTAACCCCATCTGGTGAGTTGTTCCACAGCAGGGAATGAATAAAGACAGATGCAATCCCTTCCAAAAGATTCCCCAAAACCACAGCTGCCTCCTGATAGGCAATGAGGAAAGAGTGTACAAGATAACGGCTGGACGCCGTTGATCAGCAAGGAGTTGTGGGATCAGTTCTAAAGCCTGTCACGTCCATTTCAGGTGGACTCTGTGCCTACGGTGGGGGTATTGGCCTCATCAGGAGCACCCAGGACCTGAGCTGCGACTTCTGCGATGATGTCATTGCACGAGCCAAGTTCTACAAGAGACATGGCTTCTGATGCTTCAGATGAAACCCAAGATGATTACCACACATGAAGCCTCAATTGTTCTAGAAATAAAACCAGTCAATGAGGTTTGTAACTGTGCATCTAAGTTTGACCTGAAGGTCCCCAAGGAAACATGAATTACATTAAAGGAAGAATTAAAACCTGTGTTTCGTGGTCTGGCATACACGTGTGTGTGTGTGTATGTGTGTGTGAACTAAGCACTTTGTCTTGTTAGGGTATTTCCACGGAGGTTACCTGCAACGTGGATTTCGGTAAAATGAACCTTATACCTCATTGAGGAGCCTTGCCATATTTAGCAAATAAAAATACAGGAAGCCCGGTTAATTTGAATTTCAGATAAAGAATGAATAATTATTTTTAGTATAAGTCCCATGCAACATTGGGACATAGGTATACTCAAATATTATTCATTGCTTATCTGAAATTCAAATTTAACTGGGCTTTCTATATTTTATCTGGCAACCCTACCAAATTTTAACTGAAAATCTTTAATACGGCCAGCCACTGGCTTTTTTTTTTTTCTATCAGCTGGGTGGAATGGTTTGAGAGTCACTTCTTTGCCACCTTTTCTTAAGCCTGATTGTCTCTCCATCATCTGAGGTCATCTCCTCCTTTCCCTTCCTGGATCACAAGATCTTCCACACCCATGTCCCTCAACTTCACACTCAAGGTCTCTGGAACTAGCTAAATTGTTCTCTTGTTTGGGGGCACTTACTTTACTAATAGATCTGGGCCACAGGATTTAATTCATAGGATGATACTGTCATCAATTACATCAGCCATGTAAATTATTTGAGGGTTCGTTGTTTTTGGAAAAGTAATTAATGTCTCATTCTATCAACTGTGCAATGTCAATATTCTGTAGAGCATATATATATTAACATATACCCTTAAAGTGTGTCATTCTAGGACAGTCGTCATCATTTCAAACAGGTTCAGTTAAATCCCAAACAAAAATTTTTGCAGCAGTGTGCTCAGCTCTATACCAAGCACTGTACTAGAGTCTCTGCCCTCAGGAAATGTCAAATCATAACATTTAGTTGGGGATAGAAGCCCACACAGAAGCGAGGAGGATTGCCAAGCACAGTTGGGCACAAGGCACAGAGGCAGGACCTACACCAGGTGACCAGGGAGGTCTCACCTGAGAAGCCCGTGGTGCCCTTGACCTCCTCCCGTGCCGCTGACTTGTTCTCTCCACTTCCGAGACCTCCTGTCAAGGCTGAGTCCAGCAAACCAGTCCCACAGGAGAAAGGGACTGAGAAGCCCTCGTAAACTATCCCCTTTGGAGATTTACGTCTAGCTGCCAGGAGGAAACAGAAGGAGAGGCCCTGGTTATGAGCCCACAGGGAGGGCACAGGCGTGGGTAAAGTCCTCCTGAAATCCCACCTCCTGTCCCCACTAGGGACACACACTGATTAAGTGGCAGTAACTCAGGTTCCTCCAGGCTGGTGGCATCTCCTGTCCTGAAAAACATGCAGTCAGGGAAAGCATGCTGGGAGCATCGAGACGTCCCAGTGGGAGCCCTGGCGAGGTCACAGCTGGGGTGGAGGTGGTAGTCATTATACAGCGACTCAGCAGGGCCTTACTGGACACCCCCTCCCTGTAAGCCACCGTACTGGGAACTGCAAAACATAGCCCCTGCCTGCAAGGGCTCTTTTCTAGGCAGGATGCAGATATACTAACACTTATGACACAATAAGCAAAATTTCTCTAAGGAAGCGATAGATAAAAATCGTTGTGGGAAGTTTGGAGAAGAATTGAGTTCATACAAGAGGTAAGGCCATTTGCCTGCTTAGCGAGCATTAGTGCCTCGGATGCTCGCACAGCCCTGGAAGGGTACATTGCTTTTATTCCCTTTTAACAGACAAGAAAACTGCCAACCAGAGCTGTTAAGAAACTTGCCTTAGCCAGAGCTAAGCGGCAGAACCAGAATCCAAACCCAGATTTCTTTATTCTAAGGTCTAGCTTTTTATTTCTTAGGTGTTTATTTTTCCCCAAGTGACACATGCAATAATTAGATGATAATAATGACGATGTGTGTGTGTGTGTGTGTGTGTGTGGTGTGTATGCGTGGTTTATTTTTTTTTAAAAAAAAGCACTTAAGCTTTTCATCAGGATGCTAATTTCTGCCCTTCAGGAACCTGTGAGTTACAACACCTAAAAAGTTTCAGCCCCAACCAAACTCAATGCAAACGTGTCCACAGCTGAGCTGTGCAGTAATCCAGGATAACTTTACTTTCTTAGATACCTTCTGCTTTTCCCTGAAGTTAATAATTGTGCTTTGCTTGCTTGCTGCCTTCGTTTTCTCTGAACGTATCCTGATTCAATCCTGAATCTCCTCTCATGTCAGGGAATCTCTCTCTTCTTCACGAAGGATTCCCGCCGGAGTCTGCGGATCTGCTCCTAGCTGAGGCAGGTCCAGGGGCTCCAGGAACTCTGACGAGACAGATTGCTTCACTGGCCTTCTCACTTCTTGGGGTGCTGCTGAGAAATGCACGATTTCAATCCTCTGTATGTGTTCCCTCCTCCCCTCTGGAAGATGGCTGGGTTTTCTCTTTGTCTCCACTGTTGGATTTTTCACTATAACGTGTTTTACATGGCATTTTTATTTTATTCATTGTACTGGGCACTCCTGGGAGCTTTACAAAGTTATTTTGTTGATAATTTCCTCTCCTCCATTTTTCTCTCTCCTCCCTTCTGTTATTCAGGGCTGAGTCCTGGACTTGTCCTCTAATTTTCTGTGTGTTTTTTTGTTTTTTTTTTCATTCTTCTTTTTACTTCTTCCTTTTGTTTTATTTTCCAAGAAATTCCCTTGTTTTTATCTTCTAAATTTTCTAATTTGTTTTCATTTCTACTATCATGTTTTATTTTCAAGACATTTTGTTTTCTCTGAATGTTCCTTTTTATAGCATCTTGCTTTTGTTTCATGAATGCAATATCTTCTCTTTTCTCTCTGAGGATACTCATGAGAAGTTCTGGCCTCTCCACTTTTCTCTTGCATAACTTCTGTTTCCTCCCAGGTGATTTTTCCTTTGTGTTTTGTTTTGGTCTCTATATTACATGTTGGAGAATTTCTTCAGATGCCAGGAAACACGTGGTTATCTGCTCATTTTTAAAGGGAGGTGGGGCAGGACTAAAAAGCTTATCAGAAACACTGAGTACTTGGGTGGGGCTTATCATCTGTGAACATCCCTGTGATGTGTCTTTCTGAGTTATTTTTTGAGAAATCCTCCATGTCTAGATCTTTAGATATCTTCTCCTGGACTGGACATATTCCCAAGAGACAACTTGTCTAGTCTCCTGTGTTCTGGAACCCATGTGGGGAGGTAGGCTGGGAAACTCCGCAATCAGCATGTACTTTACTTAATTTCCCTGTTTTCTGTACAATTCCCCACCCTCCCCAAATGTGCCAGGTATTCTCCTGTTCTGAGACCCACTATATCACCCTCTCCAGAGACAAAATCTCTGCTGGGATCAGAGACGTGATCTAAGCTTTCAGCTTCTTCCTAATCATCTTCTAACTTAACACCCTTATTTTACTGCCCTTTACCCTCAACTCAAGAGTGACCTGTGCGGTCAATTTCTGAGTCTTTTGAGGATTTGGCAGTGTGAATCAAGTTGGTTCTTTGCTGTTACTGCCAAGATTGGATTTCCCTTTCTTATATCTGTTTGATCAGTGACTGCTTGTCCACCTGCTTTCTAGTTTTCACAATTTCATTGCTTTTATCTATTGAAAATCTAGGATCTTCTCTGAGGACTGGCAGCTTTCAACCAGAATTTCTGGTTTCTGTTCTCTCTCTCTCATGCCTTCAAAAAAGTTGGTAGATCCCTCATCCTGACAATTTAAGCACTTAAGTTTTTATTTTTTTTAAGGAGGTACTGGGGATAGAACCCAGGACCTCATACATGGGAAGCAAGTGCTCAACCACTTGAGCTACACCCACTCCCCAATAAGACTTGGCTTTTTCATTTGTTTTTAGGAGGTGCTGGGGATAGAACCTGGGACCTCATACATGGGAAGCAGGTGCTCAACCACTTGAGCTACATCCACTCCCCACAATTTAAGCATTTATTTCTCACCTCCCCCTCACCCACTGTTTTGCACTCACTGTCTGCTCTCTGTGTGTTCTTCTCTGTATCTGCTTGTATTCTCTTTAGGCAGCACCAGGAACTGATCCTGGGACCTTCCGGAGTGGAAAGAGGCACTCAATCTCTTGTGCCATCCCAGCTCCCTGGTCTGCCACGTCTCTTGATGTCTCTCTTCTGTGTCTCTTTTCATTGTGTCATCTTGCTGTGCCAGCTCTCTACACGGGCCAGCACTCCTGCATGAGCCAGCAATCCTGCGCAGGCCAGCACTCCGCGTGGGCTAGCTCTCTTGCTGGGGCCAGCTTGCAGCATGGGCCAGCTTGCTTTTCACCAGGAGGCCCCGGGAATCAAAGCCTGGACCTCCCATATAGTAGACAGGAGCCCAATTGTTTGAGCCACATCCACTTCCCGGTTGAAGCATTTTTAACATAAATTACTTAGCTGCAGGTTTAATGAGTTTTGGAAAGAGCAAACTTACATGCTTGCATTCAATCCACCATACTTACCTGGGAGTCTGGCCCTTGACCATGCAAAATGCCATTTTAGATAAAATTTGAAGGATGAACCGGAGTTTGCCAGGAAATAATTATAGAGGAGCATTTTAGGCAGTAAGGAAAATATGAGCAAAAGCATGGTAGCTTGGAAAGGTTAAATGCTTCTTGGAAAAATACAGGTTTGTTGTTGTTATTGTTGGTAAGTGAATTTTTATTGAGAAGGGAAGTTGTCAATTTACACAGCGGCAAACGAAGAGTGTTTAAGGAAACTCCGTTGTCGTAGAATTGCAAATGAATTCTGAGAGACGGGAGCAGACAGTTGGGCAGGAGCTAGATTTTTAAACAGGTCTGGAGCCACTGAAAGATTTTGAGTCCAGGATATGGTCAGGTTTGCAGGCTGGAAAAAATCACTCCTGTAGCTGTGAGGAGGGAAGATGGTAGAGAGACAAGCATGGAGGCGTAAAGATGAGTAAGGAAGCTAGCTGTTACTAAGTGGCAGAGGGAATGGAAAAGATGTGAACTTGAAAGAGATTGAGGAGGCGGCACTGACAAATATGGTGCCTGATTGCCAGACAGCTCTGAAAAGTGCAACCAGCTACAGAAACAGCTACAGAAACAGCTGCTCTTGGAAATTTTTCCTTCCTCCCTTCTTTCCTTTTTCTTTAGCTTCATCTAAGGACTTTTCTTTTTACTGGTGGGAGGTCTGAAAAAGGTTATGGATTTTATTGAAAGTTTAGGATTTTTCTCTGAGGACCAAGGATTTAAGTCCACAAAATGTCCTCACAGTAACAATTAGGCCAGTGCTTGCTTGACCAAACAACTGGGCACTACTGCCCGGCCAACTTGAGGCACGAACCTAACTATCACAGGTCGTTTCTAAGTTTTTGCTGGCGTGAATAGTATTTCTACGAATGTTCTCAAACATGTCTTCTGTAGTACATGGACAAGAGTTTCTCTCATATTTGACATACCTAGGACATACCAAGGACAAACATTAGGACAAGTTTGTTATATGGGCTTTTCAGATCTCCTATATCTCTGATTTTTTTATTGGAGGGGGGTGTCTCTGCTTGACAATCAATAATCAAGAAAGGAAAGTTGAAATTTCCCATTATAATGCTAGACATATCAATTTCTCTTTGTAGTTCTAGAAGAAAATTTTGCTTAATATATTCTCAAGCTATTTTATTAGGTGCTTACATGTTTAACACTCTTATTGTCTTAATGAATTGAACCTTTGCTGCTATATAGTATTTCCATCTCTAACAATGTGTTTTTTCCTTAAGGCCTGTTTTCTCTGGATGATGTAGCCATGTCAGTCTTCACTTTTAGCTAATATTTGCCAGAGATGTCTTTTTATCTCTTTACCTCCAACTTTGTATGTCCTAGATTTTTAGGTGTTATCTCTTTTAAACAGAATGTATCTGGATTTTTTTTTTAAGTTCAATTGTCAATATACTCAATGAATGATGTTTATTACATTTATTGTAATCATTCCTGAGTTGGAATCTATTTTATCATCTTAATTTGTTTTATTTGCACTTATTATATGTCTTTTAAATTCTTTCTTATATTTAAAAAAGAATTGGTATTCATATCGCTCTCTGGTTAAGATAAATTAGCACACTCTCCTACCCCAACTCCCATCCAGGTGATCTGATCTTGATTTTCAATTCAGGTTAATTATGGATTTATTTTTACTTCTGATTTATTTAAGGCAACAAATAACTTTACCAAAGCATTTCACTATCTTTTCTTCATATATCTTTGTTACCTCCCCTGGATTTGTTGCTCTTCTGTTTTTATTTTTGTTTTTTTTTACTTTATCCAAAACTATTTCCAGTGCGGGTCTTTGGGAGGCAAATCTTCTAAGGCCTCCCAAATAATATCTTCGCTTTTATTTTTTTAGTTTCTCTCTCTTTCTGGGACTCCTGTTATTTGGGTTGATATCTAGAAAACATGTCTGATTCTATCCTTCACAGCTTCACTTTTCCTTTAAAGCTACTTTAAAACAATTAGTTGATCTGTTCTAAAGTTTTTGCTTTGTAATCCACATGATGTTTTCTTTCTGAAATGCTTCTTGTCATTTTGGCCCGTGAGCCCATTTGCTCCTGGGTATTGTCTCTGCCGGCACAGTGGGAGTGGGGTGGGGGGCACAAACCTATCAGTGTTGGCCCCAAGGGGTGCAGGTTTCCCGGGAGAGAGACCTGGGCACCCGCCAATCATTTGTATTAGGAGGGGGAGTGGGAGGCTGAGTTGGGCCCCACCTGCTTCTCTTCCTCAACAGCTCAGGGCCCTGGTGCTGGCTTGATTAGACACCTGGGGACACTGAGGCCAGGCTGCAGGTGTGGGGCAGGCATTGTTTGTCCCAAGGCAATGCGGGATGGTGGTAAAGCAACAGAAAGACTCCAGTAGTTTCCCTGCAACCAACCTGGCTGTCCCCTACGCAGGCCCCACCCCTAAGCAGGATCAGTAAAAACCAGCCCACATCTAGCACCAGGGGTATTTCACAGCCCCCTTTCTTTTGCTCTATTTATTATCAGGGCTTGACTTTGCAGGAAGTAGCCACCGGCCCTGCTAGATCGGCCTCTGTCTTATATTTTGTAGCCATTCTTTTTATTTTATATTGATGTACAGGGTTAAAAAATGTTAAGAATAGTGCTTCTAATGAAAAGGAGGAGCCCCCGTCCCTCCCCCCTGGTTCCCAATCACACTTAGCACAAAAACATCTAATCCTTGCTTTTTTGTAGCCCTCTTGATGGACACCTCTTTAATTTTTAAAACTTTTTATTCGTGCTATTTCTACTCCTCCTTCTTCTTATTAGGTTGCTTAATATATTTACATGGTTCAAAAATGAAAAAATATAAACATGTATATAGAAAAAAGTCTTCCTCCTCCCTGTCCCTTCATTCATTGGGTTTCCACACCCCTCCCCCAAAGAAATAGGTAAACATTTTTATTAGTTCTTGGATATCTTTCCAGCATTTCTTTAGGAATAGTTGGATAAATTAAAATATTCTTATGTTTTCCCTATTTCTTACACAAAAGATATACTAGGCAAACTGTTCTAAATCTTACTTTTTTTACTCATCACTATATCTTGGAGAACCTTCTCTGTCAGCATACATAGAATGCTATCATTCTTTTTTTTTTAAATGTATTATTTAGATCAATGTTACAAGTTACTCAATAAACAGAAGATAATAGCTAAAATAACAGTAATCTGCTGAGGTCAGTGGTTACGCCCCACCACCCCACCCCACCCCTTTTGTTCATTCCTCCATCTTGCGTTTGGGGCGAGGTCTGCCCTGACTGCTTCAGGCTGAGAAGGGACGTAGCTGTTATGGGGCAGCGGAATGGAATTGTTTTGCTTGCCGGGGAAGATGCTCCTTGTTCTGGGGCTGGTCCATTCACACCGTTTTGTTGGTTGTCCAGGGCAGGCCCGGGGACTGGAGGAGTGGGCGCCTGCTGGGTGACGGGCCCCACCGCACAGGAGCAACAGGCTCTAAGTCTCTGAGAAATACACTGAATGGGTAAACTGAAAATTATAGGTTCAGCTAAAAGTACAAGAGTCCTGACTGGGGCATTTATAAAGGAGGATAACTATGTTATATTGGGGCAATAGCTTGCCATATATTCCCAGAGAGAGCCCGCAGAGGGGCTGTTGATGTCAAGAGGCCACGTGGCTGGCCTGTGGTGCCTGGACGTCCCCTGGCCCCTCAGGGGCGCTGCAGTTTGAGGCTTTACCGTGGCAGTTTGTGAAGTCTGGCTGAGACCTGCATAAGTAACCTCCAAAGGACCTCACTTTGAAATCTCTTAGCCATAAAATTGCTATTTTATTTAATATTTCCCGTTTGGGTCAAGGACTTTCTCCAAATGCAAATCTGATTAACACTTGGTAATAATCCCTAGTTGCCAGGGAGGCCTGTGGGGTGGGGGGAGGTAGTGAGCTTTTTGCAGAGTTTGGCTTAGAGAGAGACCGCATTTGAGTAACAAGGAGGTTTTCAGGAGGCAATGCTAGGCATTAATTAAATTTAGGCTTAATTTCATTATTACAGGAATAAGGTTTGTAAATTCAAGCCTGAAGGTCGAGGGCTTGGCTTAGTGGCCTGTTTTCTTTTATTAGGCAAGTGTTATATAACGCAGAGCCTTTTTGCCATGTTATTTGAGAAAATAGCAGGGCCTCCCCAGGATGAAAGTTTAATGTTTTCTTAGCAACTGTGTGGGCCTCTGTCTGTCTATCCAGAAAACGTGCCTAAGGCGCCCAGGATGCCTTTCCATCCATGAAGTATCTAGCGGTACCACTTCAGGATGCTCAAAAGACCCTGTCAGGACACCTGACCTAAAGGAAATTGTTGGACCAAAGAGCCCATGTTTCTTTAAAAAACACCTTTATTCAGGTATAATTTGTGCTCCACACAATTCACCCATTTAAAGTGTACAATTCCGTGGCGCTCAGTGTGTTCACAGAGTTGTGCAGCCAGCGCCGCAATCTAATTTTAGAATATTTTCATCATGCCAGAAAGAAACTCGTACCCGTGTCTCCCCAACTCCCCAGGCCTAGGCAACCACTAATCTACTTTCTGTCTCTATAAATTTGCCTATCTGGGACATTTCGTATGAATGGAATCATACAGTATGTGGTCCTTTCTGACTGTTTCTGAAATCGAGTGTTAAGAAGTAAGGAAGAATGTTTTCTTACTGTTAGAATAATGTAGGATGACTCACTCACAGAAAGGCTCATTGAACTGTGATTTTTTTTTTTTTTTAAGATTTATTTTATTTATTTATTTCTCTCCATCCCCTAGTTGTTTGCACTTGCTGTGTCTGTCTTCCTTGTTTCTTTAAGAGACACCAGGAATGGAAACTGGGACCTCCCATGTGGTAAGCGGGAGCCTAGTCGCTTGAGCCACATCCGCTTCCCTGTGATCTTTTAAAGTAGCCAGAAGTAAGTACTTATCACTGTTATAAGACCCTGAAATGTAACCCAGATACCTGAATGTTTTGATTCCACTGAACTATAGCCTTGCTGTATGTTAACCTAGAAACAACTATCTGTAACGATTACAACTCGCTGACACTTGTTTCTTTAATGCTAATACTATGTTTTGTCACTGCACAACCTTTGCCTTGTAACTGGACAGTCACAAATAAACCCATGACGGGCCCCTTTTGCATCCCCATATCTTATTTTACAACTCTGAGGTCTGGTGCTCCTGCACATAGAACCCCCCCTTAATGTTTGTTTGCGTTTTTTTTTTTTTTTCGTGTTCCAATAAAACTTTATTCATGGAAACTGAAATTTGAATTTCATATAATTTTCACCTGTCACAAAATAGTATTCTTTCTTTGATTCCCCCCACCCCCCATTTTAATGTTTATTCCTAGGCTGGTTCTGGCCAGAGTTGGTCTGCTGGAAATGTGCGGAAGTTTAAACCTTAAACTTCAAGTGACCTATACCTTATGATAAAACTAAAAGTCATGCCCATGATCATATCGAGGCCGCTGTTTTCCTACCTCCGTCCTGAGGCTAAGCATGTAATCCATCTGTGCATGCCCGGTAAGTGGGCTCTCCCTGAGCTTATCATCTCAAACCTCCGTGTTCATTACCCTAAGCCTGCGGCCTTCGTTTGGATACTATAAAACACTGAATGTTTCTCTGAGATTTTGTCTCCCGTTCTCCCTGCCTTGCGCAACCGCCATGAAGGCTCTTTCTCTCTTTGAAATCCTGGTGTCCCAGGACGGATCGTTGAGCGCACGGGGCAGCTTACTGGTTTTGTCCAGGATCATTCCTTTGTAGGCTCTCTACCTTTTCTGCCTACTTTAAAGATCTCTGGTAGGCTTGTGTTTTTCACTATGATACACACACACATCTATAATCTTTGTGTAGATTGTTTTCAGTATCTGAACTCATTTTATCCGTTCTGGAAAAATTTCAGCCATTATCTTTTCAAATATTGGCCCTCATTGATGCTCACTAATCTCTTCTCCTGGACTCCAACTAGATTTATATAAGACCCTCTTTCCCTTAGTTTGCCAGAGCTTCTGTAACAAAGTTGGCTGAAATGACAGAAATCCATTGTGTCACAGTTCTGGAGGCTAAAAGCCCCAAATCAAAAGGCTGCGGAGAAAACCTGGCCTTGTGGATGCCTTGATTTTGGACTTCTGGACTTCCGAGCTGTAAGCCAATAAATTCCTGTTGTAAAGCCAACCCACTGTGTGGCAACTTACTTAGAGATGTGAATTTTCTGCATCTTTTTGAGATATTCAGTGTAATGGCCTTCCTCTACCTTCCTTTACGTGTATCTTCTCCATCTCTGCCACCTTCAAGGACCTTTCCAAATCTTTTGGGGTTTAGGCACTGCAGAAAAAAAGAGGGTTTATATTTATGTATTTAATTTTCCTACTGCTTGTGGCTAATTTCTGAGAGGGAAAAGGAAATGCTGGATTTATAACACCAGCTCAAACCAGTAGTAAAACTGCCATTTTAATGAGCTCTCAGGGGATTCCGATGGCCGCTGAAGACGAGAGTGGCTTTTATGAAGATGACTGAGGAAAAGGAAACTTAGGTTGGGGTCAGAAGTGAGGTGGAAGGGGAGAGGCTGAATGACTTCCCCTGAGGCCAGAGTGGAAGAGTCCTGAGGGATCAGTAGGAATCTGTGGGCAGAGTGGGAAAGGGGTATCCAGGGCAGATTCGGGGTTGTCCAAAGGCCTAGAGGTCATGGGGCCAGGTGGGCTGGGAGATGTGGGAGGTCAAAGGTGATTGGGCCCAGACTGTGAAGGACTTGGTGTCAGATAGTATTGGGGACTGTCTTTTGTGAGAGATAGGGGCATTTTTCTGTGTTTAGATGTATTGAGAGATTTTTCCTTCAATGGACCTTACATTTTTCAAAGATCAAGGCTGCTCATTTGACAGTCAAGGTGATGGCAACTGCACCCTGTTGTGGCAGAGTCTGTAAATTGCCCCCAACCCCTTGCCGATACCTGCTGTCCTTTGCTCCCACAATAACCACATTCTCGGCTAACAGAATTCATTGCACAAATATGTAGCTGGGATGTGCACATGTGTGACAACCCAACTGGGCCTGTGAGGCCAAGGGCGATGCCTAGGGCTGGCAGCGCAGTGACCTCACAGGAGCGCGGCCCCGTGCCACAGGCCACTGTACCCGTTCTGGGCACCCGTTCTGAGCCGCTTTCGCCCCATCCGATTCATGAGAGAGGAAGAAACTTCTGTTTTGTTGAGTCATTGTTATTTGAACAAAGAGAGTGTTCCTCCACTCAGTTTTTTGATAACAAACACAGGTGTCCTTCATCCAACAGTACATTTTCCCTTTTCCGATGCCCTCATAGCCATTATTTCATTGTGTTTTCATAGCAACTCTGTGAGGCAGGTAGAATACATGTTACCCCCATTTTACTAAAGAGAAACCTGAGACCCACAAAGCGCAGAGGGTCACGCAGCTGGTGAACAGCAGAACAGGGATGGTTTCCTAGAACCAACGCTGCCCTCTGCCCGCCAGCCCGGAGCACCTGCCTTTGGGACTGGGAAGGAGGAGAGAGAGGGAGCTGTATTTTGTCTGAGAGAGTATGGTGGATGGTCACCATACACGCCTCGTCAGGAGTCTTGGGGTTTGTTTGTTTGTTTGTTTGTGAGTTACCTGGGCCGGGGATTGAACCCTGGACCTTGTATGTGGGAAGCCAGCGCTCAACCACTGAGCCACATCGGCTCCCCTGAGTTGGTTTTCTCATTTATTTTACTTGTTGTTTGTTTTTTTTTGTTGTTTTTAGGAGGCACTGGGAACCAAACCCAAGACCTTCCATGTGGGAAGCAGGTGCTCAACCGCTTGAGCCACATCTGCTCCCCAGGAGTCTTGGGTTTTAATCCTGACTCTGCCACTACTTATTGTGTGTTGTGACTTAACCTTTCTGAGCTTGGTTTACTCATTTGTAAAGTCAGGGATTGCACTGGTTGATGCTCTGAATTTTCTATCAGGTCTAAATTGCTTTTTATTCAATGATACTGCCTTTTAAAATCTGTATTGCATTTAAAAATCTGTTTTGACTACATCTTATCCTAAAAGTTTGCTCATATGGCATAACCAGTGTGTGTTCAATGTAGTTAAATGTACATTTATGTGGAAATTCTAAGAAAACCAAAGATGACTTTAACAAAGGCAACTGCCCTCAAGGAGTGAGAGAGATGTGGGTTCAAATTTGACTTTTGGGAAGTTACTTTATCTCTCTACTTGAATCTCGCCATCTGTAAAATGAGGATTACATGAAATAATGGAAGTAAAGTGCTAAGTGTGGTCCTTGACATGTGTTAGGAACTCAGTAAATTATAAAAAGGAGTAGAATTATAAAAGGGTATGTGTTCTATTCAGACACACACACGCTAACAAGAGGTGAAGACTGCCTGTAATTGAAGCTTATGGGCACTCAGCACGCAGCCTGTTTGAGGAAGCCAGAGCCATCTCCTGAGTGAAACAGGATTATTCTTGGGCTCTCATTTTAATGAGTGTGTGAATTCCCAAGCCTGCATTGGTGGACTGTGACGCTGGGCTTCCTGCCAAAGCTTCTTCACCCGGATGGAATGCTGTCAGACAAATATCACTACCCTGGGAGAAAATGACATGAGGGGCTTGGGGTACATTGCTTTCTGGTGTAAGAGCTTAGCAGAAATAAATCAATCTAGAAAAACAATTTCCATGTTCTGAGAGGGAATAGAAACCCTAGGGGGTGTGGGGCATATGTACCAAGGAGTAACTCCCTTGGCAGACTCACCCTGCCTGTGGGAAACCTGTTTTTCTGGGAGCTGTTCCAGCTGTCCATCCTGTTAGTCCTCAGACCAGGAGGGGTGGCTTCCTTTGGGGGAGGGGGCTGGGGGTTGAAGAGCTGCCCTTGCATTGCCCCTCAGATGAAAGGCTGCTGCTGCCATTTCCCCCCCACGTAGCTGATTGGCACGAGAGAGACTTTGTCTCTTGTTCATTCATCTGCCTTGAGCCACAGAAGTCCAGGACTCTGGCATGATGCAGTCGAACCTGCTGGAAAATGCTGTTTCTATGGGCTCAGAGAGCCTCCTGCCGTCTTTTCCTCCTCAAGGCCAGCTGTAGACTATGAGGCTCTCTGAGCTTTGCCCCTCTCCACAAGGCCAGCTGTGAACCATCAGGCGAACTGCTCGTCTCTTTTCCCAGGGTCTTCTCCCCTTCCTCACGACCAAGCTCCTTTGTATGCTTGCTTCCCGGGGCTCCAGCTCAAGACTCTGCATCAGAACTCCAACTTAAAACTCCAACATCAAAACTCCAACTCTGTCCTTTGCCATGTCTTTTATCTTTGAGACTCCACCCACCAAGGGATGTGGCTCAACACCCTACTGATGTGGCCCAATCAAAGCCCTAATTATAACTTAATCATGCCCAGTTGAACAGACAGTTTACAAGCATAATCCAATATCTATTTTTAGAATTCATAACTATATTAAACTGCCAAACTGCTACACCCACTCCTTGCCTTACACTGTCCAAGTCTCCCATTCACTGCCACCGCTGAGAACTGTGCTGTCCGCTCTGGCAGCTGCCAGCCACATGTTTCTAGGGAGCCTTGGAAAGGTAGCGAGATTGAGCCAAGGTGTGCTAAAACGCCCACGGGGTTTTAAAGACTTAGTACAGAAAAGAAGATGGTAAATTATCTCAATTTTTCTATAATTGCATGTTGAAATAATAATTTTGGATATATTAGGTTAAAGAAAATATATTACTAAAGTATATATTTACTTTAAAAATTCTGAAGCCGTACAAATAGATTATCATATAGACCTTGCCACTTTACAATCCTGGCTCAGCCCAGTTCTACAGGTAATTGTTGATCATTTTCGAAGTGGATAATTTGTTTACAGATAACTTGCCATTGAACCTATGAATGTGTTTCTGCTCGATGTCTTCCAGAGAAGCAAAAGGGAGCTGAGATAAAGGAACCCAGCAGCTCCCATTTTCTTCTTTTCCTTTCACAGTTACCGCCCCAAAGGGAACTTTGGGTGAGAGCTTCTGGGACCCAGCGACAATGAGTAAATCAGGTTGAGATGAGTAAACTAGAACGGACTGAGCTGTAGAATGCTTCCGTCCGTGCTCCTCCCTCTGTACAAGCTGGCAGCTTCCTGAGTCCAGCTTTTCCAGAGGCAAAGGCGGTACAACGCTGCTCTCTGTCGGCTAACAGCGTGTCATCACCTGATGGGGCCATTTGCCCCCTTTTCTGAGCAGTCAGTTCTTCAGCTGCAGGTTGGGAGGACTTCTCACCCTGAGCCAGCCTCAGGGGAAACCTGCTGAGCTGGGCCAAATCTGAAGGGGAATTTCTTACAACTGAGACTGTGGAGACAGCTCCTGTCCATCACCCGTCACTGGACTGGAGCTCTGTGTTGCTGTACACAGGCGGAACTAAAACTCAGGGTCCAGGGGAGCGGGTGTGGCTCAAACAGTTGGGCGCCCGCCTCCCACATGGAAGGTCCTGGGTTCAGTTTCCAGTGCCTCCTAAAGAAGACAAGCAGACAATGAGTAGGCGCAACGAGCAGACACAGCGAGTAGACAATGAGCAGACAGCCGAGGGGGCCATCTGGGGGAGGAAATAATAAAATAAATAAAAAATAAAATAGTGTGGCAAAATTCAGAAAGCATCCATCACAAATGCAAGATGCTTTAAAAAAAGAACAACTACAAAAAAAAAATCCCAGGGTCACCCTCTCAATCCTTGGCTTAACAGAAGAAGACAATTGCAAATGGCCCCCCCAACCCTCTCCACCATCCCACCATCCCAGCCACCTTTTAAGGGGAGGCCCGAGGGGCTGCAATTCTGGAAGATTCCCTTGCAGTTCTCACAAAATGCTGCAAAAGACCCTGGTGGCCCAGGAGTCCCCCCAAGGCCATCGAAAGGACTGGGCTGAGCTTTAGAGAACAAGCAGGGTCTTTAAAATCCTAACGAATTTTTAAAATAGTCTTTCTTTCTGACAACGTAATTAACACGTCCCTTGCCAATGACTGAAGGCTCCTGTAGTCACCAGCAGTAATTATCTAATGTTCTGTTTCACAGTGTCCGACTCCTTTCTCTCTGTTTGCACATAACGGACAGACCACTAGGAGCCCAGGCTCCCGTACACCAACTCCTTTTAAAAAATGAGAAGAAAGCAAAGAACCCAGTGAAAAAGGGCCACACTATAAGCAGGCAGGTCAGAGATGGCAAAACCAGAATGGCCAATACGTGTGTACAAAATCACACTCGCCTTTCACCAGGGAAATGTAAACGATACACACTTTCCTGCCCCAATCTTTAAAAAATGTATTAGACAGGTCTACATATTATTTTCTCTTTAGGTGATTTTTTTTTTTTGAAAATTACATTTTCAAAGAATCAGCCCTTACAAACAGTGAATCTTTCCAAAAATAAAATCCGATATCTAGATTCTCACAACTCATAAAACCAAATGGAAATGTCTGTTGTCATCCAAAAGTGTCATGCTCAAGTCAGTTTCACATCACAGGGAATAATCGGTAACTACTTTTTAGTAGCAAATCCCAATTCTAAATATTCCTAGAGACCACCATGGTTCTTCCCAACTGTGTTGACAATTATCTTGTTGCTGAATTGTACATGATAAATTTTCATTGGTAACTTTTTATACTTTCAATTAACAAAACTGGACAGCTATAACTGGATTCACTTGGAATTTCAAAAATTTCAAAACCTCATTATGATTATTTAAGTGTAATTTCTAATAGATGATAGAATAGGAAAGCCTCCAAATATGCCTAATGTAACATAATAACAAGAAAAAAACTGCTAAATAATCACTACTAAAAGCCTTTCAGTTCTGTGTCCAAGCATATAATTTAATTCAACCACCAGTGAACATATTACAGCATTAGCTCCCATTCCTTAACAGATCTGGTATGATAAAGGAAAAAAATAAATGTAAGACCTAATATTTAGGTACCTGTCAGTTCTTCTGGAAGGCTGTTTCAAGTGAGTTCAAAATGACCTAAAATTAGCCAGAATATAATATGAATGCTTACTACAATACCTCATAAACTTGTACTTAGAGTTTATTGCTAGCTTACTGATTTGTAAGTTCTTGTTCCATAGAATACACCTATTTTGGAGGCTTGGCACAGTATTATCCAAGACATTTAAACTGGAAGCTCAAGTCAAGATGCCCATCAAAGAAATCTTTCTCTATATAACAATCTCACCAGTTTAAATGATTAATGGCTTCCACTAAACATTAGCACTCCAAAATTCACACAAAGTAAATTAAAATAGGTATGGCAGAAAGTGCACTCTGAAGCATGTTCACATCACAAAGATAAATGAAGGTTAATCAGCAAAATCTGAAACAGGCATATATGCAAACATTTTTATGCAAGTTCTTATGAATAAGATAAAAAAGTGGCTTATTCTGATAATTTTATGTACAGCTTGTACTCAATTTAAAATAAGTCCAACTGAAAACATTTCTATGTAAGAGCCACAATAAAGTCAAATCAAATACTAAACAACAGTCTTACAAATTGGTCTCTCTTAAAAGTTCTTAAGAGAATAATTCTTATTCTAAGAAATTCTAAGAAATGCCCTCTTCTTGATCAATTATTTCTGTTTTAACTGAAAACACATGTGCCAGCGTATGCTTTGGAATTTCTGAACCTCTGACTTTTAAGGCATAAACAAGCATTCTCCACTTTGGCCAGACTTTGTTTCACGGTATACAGCTTCTTAGAACCCTCATGAGGTCTAATGTCGTCAATGAATGAAAACCCGTCATAAACCTGACCGGGGGGTGTCAATGTCCCCATTCCCACGTTTTAATAAACATCCGCATCAGTTCTCCGGTTAAACCAGCCACTTCCAGGAGGTAATCAGCAGGTGTGGTTGTCAGGCCCAGATTCTTGTCCTGTGCTTAGAGGATGGGGTTCTTATTTTCTTTCCCGTTGTCTTCTATTGTAAGTACCAACTGTTTATTAATTTCATCCATACTAATTAATGAGCGTGTTTTGATAAGGCGTTGAAGAGCGGCAGCTTCCACATATCCCGGCATATTCACGCCTCGTGAAACTGATGCGTGTCTTCTCCTGACAGCTCTTGGGCTACTTGCAGTATCTTTTGTCTGATGCCCCCTAACTTAATTTCTGATTCAGGCACTCTTTCTTCCATATCAGGAGCACTCATAATCCTATGGAGGAGGAAAATTCTCCTTTCTCTCTCAACAGTTACATCCCCACGAAGTTTCCCAAGTCTCTCATACTTGTCAGGGCTCGCATCAAGTTCCTGCTGAAATGATGTGAACGGCGGCATCACAGATGAAGATGAGTTAACATCCTTCCCTTCTCTCCTTTGGTTATGTGGAAAATCCCCAGGCTTCCTTTTCCTGAACCCTCCTGATCCTTCTCTGTTGCTCGAGTCGTCTCCGCCTCCGGTAACTGAGGGCCTTGGAACGAGCTGGAGTGCGCGAAGTGCCAGCTGTTGGCCCCTGTCTCTAAACCTTGGCAAGGACCGTTTGCAGCTAGCTTCACCCTCGCCTCCCGCCCCCTCCTAACGTCCGATAATAAAAGGCTGGTGCTGCTGGCGAGCGTCAGGAATTCTCACCCCCTGCTCTGGAGGGTGGTACAGCCACCCCAAAGAACAACTTTTTTTTTTTTTCTTAATTTACTTTATTTTATTTTTTTTATAAATATATATGCATATATGTGTATTTGCTTACAAAAATGTTATTTATATATATATATATATACATATATTTTAAGAGGTGCTTAGATTACCTAAAATATTACACGGAACCCACTGGGATTCCCATGTTGCCCACCTCCCACACCTCCCACCACATCCCACACAAACATCTCTTTAACATCTGGCACAGTTGATGATACAATTTAGCTGATTTTCCAGGCGTGTATATACGCACATTTAAAACAAAATTGGGACCCGGTGATGCCTACACTAGGTATATACCCAGAAGAACTGAAAGCAGGGACGCGAACAGACATCTGCACACAGATGTTCATAGCCGCGTTGTTCACAGTCGCCAAAAGATGGAAGCAACCCAAGTGTCCATCCAGTTATGAATGGATAAACAAAATGCACATATCCATACAAGGGAGTATTATTCAGCTCTAGGAAGGAAGTCCTGATGCATGTGATATCGACGAACCTTGAGGACATCATCTGAGTGAAATAAGCCAGACACAAGGACAAATATTTATGATCTCACGGATATGAACTAATTAAAATAAGCAAACTCATAAGAGTTAGAATCTAGAATAAAGGTTACCAGGGGATAGAGTGGGTGTAGAGAATGGGGAGCTGATACTTAATTTGAGCAGAAATTCTACTTAAGCTGATGGTAAATGTTTGGAAATGGATAGGGGTGATGGGAGCACATTATTGTGAGTGTAATTAACAGTGCTGAATTATGGGTGTGAATGTGGTTGAAAGGGGAAATTTTTTGAGTCATGTATGTCGTTAGAAAGAAAGTTAGAAGACAAAGCATGGGCCTATATAACACAGTCAACTCTGTGTGGGGTTAATACTACAAGTTTACGGATGCTCTTTCACGAATTATAACAAATGTATCACACTATTATAAGGGGTTAATAATAGGATGGTATATGGGAAACTACACCTAATGTAACTATGGACTGTAGTTAACAGCACTATTCGTTCATCATTTGTAACAAAAGTACCACATCAGTGCTAAGTGTCAACAATAGGGAAGTATATGGGAATGTTGTATTTTTTACATGACTTTCTGTAAACCTACAACTTCTCTAATTTAAAAAAAATAGCAATAATTTTTTTAAAAAAACATTATGCTAAGTGAACAAAACCAGACACAAAGTACTACATATTGTAAGATTCCATTGATATAAAATGTAAATATAAATTAATTTATAGAGACAGAATTAGATTAGTGGCTATGTAGGGCTGGGGAAGGATAAAGGGATTGAGAGGTGACTCCTAAGGGACATGGGGTTTTTCTTTTCAGAGTAATGAAAATGTGCTAAAATTGATTGTGGTAATAAATACACAACTCTGAGATTATACTAAAAGCTATTGATTGTACTCACTGGATGGATTGTATGGTATGTGAATATAGCTCAATAAAACTGCTTTAAAAAAACAAAATTAGGAACACTCATTAATAACACTTAATAACCTGCTTATGTAAAAACCTTAATATATCATGAACATTTTTTTTGTTAAACAAAAAAACTTATTAAAAAGTCTTCCAAATATCACTTCTAGTTATAAAGCATTGTATCATATGAGGCACTAAATTTATTTTAGTCTGTTTCCAATATTTTACTATTACAAATAAGTATTATAAATAATATTATATAATGGGATGATCATTCTCTGACTTTTGTTGTTGTTATATGTCTTTCTATAATTGATTCCTTAGGGTATTCCTGCATGCAGAATTATAGGGCCAAAGACTGGTCTCTCTCACATTTAAGCTACCAGAATCCTCTCCAAAAAGTGGCTCCTGGCCTTGCCAACTTTGGATATTATCGTTTTAGAAAATCTTTGTCAATATGATGGGTGAAAAATGGAATTTCACTGTTTCATTTTGCATGTCTTTGCTTCCTTGTGCGGTGGATTGCCTTTTATATTTGTTCTGCAATGAATCGTCTGTTTAAGTCCTTTCTCATTTTTCCATGCAGTGTTTGGGTTGTTCTTATTGAGTACAAAGAGTTCTTTATATATTAAGGATTTTAACCCCTGTTCTATGTAAATATTGCAAATAAGTTTTTCCTACTTTATGGTTTGAATTAAATTCTCTTTACATGATCTTTTCCTTTTTTATTTTTTTCTTTGCTTTATACTTAGAAATGCTTAAAAGAATAGTTTTTAATGAGAATGTAGTAGGAATAACTCCCAAATCAGAAAGATTCTCTCTACAAAGGGAAGCAAAAACCCGGGCTGCAGTCCCCTCCATGTCTGCTGTTTCTGTGAGCGAACCCCATGGCCATGGCATGGAAGGATGTCCCATTTGCTAATGTTCACCTTTGATCACCGCTCTCGCAAGATGTTAACGGGACTGATTCACTTAACTACAGAGTGAGCCAAGCCCACCCAACTTCCGTGAAAGTTCTATGTATTCATTTATTATCAACAACACCAAAAAGACAGCCAATCGCTAAGATCAGTGAGAGAAATGAAGAAAACACAGAGACCTGAAAGTTATGTTCCATGGCCAGATACAGCATCTGAGTAAATGAGAGTGGCATGTCCCATTCAGAGGCCAATGAAGCCCGCTCTGTCGACAACTTTACCCCACGTTCCATATGGAAATCAGAGAAAGTCATTGGTGAAAGCATATTGCCAAACGAGAGGGAAATCTTCAATGAACAAAATACATTTGACTCTTGGGATCTCACTCTGAGGTGACTGCCGATTTTCAGTAGTCACTGAAAATTCTTTGATTGTATTTTCCTGTATTGGGGTGGGGGTAAAAGGGGAAGGACTGCTCTGAAGACACTTTTTTTTTTTTAGGTACCGGGCCAGGGATTGAACCCTGGACCTCGTAGGTGGGAAGTTGATACTCAATCACTGAGCTATTCTGACTTCCCTGAGTTGGTTTTTTCATTTGTTTTGTCTTTAGGAGGTAGCTGGGCTCGAACCTGGGACCTCGTACATGGGAAGCAGGGGCTCAACCACTTGAGCTACATCTGCTCCCTAAAGATATTTTTATATATGCTCTAAAGATACCTAGTCACAAATTGGGGTTTAGCGAAAGTCCCGGGCAACATCCATGAAGGACGTCGCAGGTCATTTGCAAATCCTGGGCTAGTGTATTAGTTTTCTAACGCTGCTGAAACAAATTGGTCTAATTAGCAGCTTAAGAGAACATACATTTTTGTCTTTTGGCTCTGTAGGTCAGAAGTCTGGCTCGGGTCTCACGGGGCTGAAATCAAGGTATAGGCAGGGCTGCATTCTGTTCTGGGTCTTTAGGGCAGAATCTGTTTTCTTGCTTATTTGGGATATGGGCAGAATTCAGTTTCCTATGGTATTGGGACTCAGGTCCCTGTTTTCTTGCCGGCTATCAGCCGAGGTCCCTTTCCAGCTTCTGGAGTCCGCTGCATTCCTTGGCTTGGGGCCCCCTCCTCATCTTCAGAACTATTAATGGTAGGTTGAGGGGTGGAATCCTCACACCCATCTCTCTGAGCTTCTAGAGTGCATGTGATTAGGTAGGGCCACCTGCACAACCCAGGCTCCTCTCCCTATTTAAAAATCAGATGACGAGCAACCCCCATGCCTTTTGCTGTGCAAAGTCACCTATTCACAGGCTCCAAGGACTGGGATGTGAGGTCTTTGGGGGTGGGGGTGGGGAGGCACTGTTCTGCCTCCCATGGGTGGTCATCTCGCTTTGCCTAGGTCATTTGGGAAAAGAGATGTTAAAAATGAGCAGGTTCCACTTTTGGTTCATCCTATTGTGCAAACTTAACAAAGAGGTGAGTGTATGGGAAAACGTGGAATTCTCCTAAACGACTGATGGGGCGGTAAAGCAGCACAGCCCATTTGGAGGGCCATTTCCACGTATCTCAGTTTTAAATGGACGACGACTCCTAGGGATCTAGTCTTCAGAAATAGCCCGTGCTCACACATATATAGGGCCAACTTTCATGCAGCTCTTGGGTTGGCTTCCTTTTGCCCCAGCAGATCCATCGCCCACACCGTGGCACCTGCTCCGAGAGGCTGTGTGGATGCATCAACGGGTCCCTTCCTTCTGCATTCTGGTTGGGTTCAGCCAACGAAAAGCTTCAGCAGGGCATTGCAGGGAAGATGGAGAGTGAGATTGGGGTGTTCATTTCTCGGGCCCCCTCCCTGTAGGGAGCTGAGGGCTAGGGCTGGCTGTGTCTCTCAACCCAAGGTGACAGCGCCTGCCAGTTCAGTTCTTCTAACTGCTCCCTCCCCACCTCCTCCAGGCTCAGGAGTGGGAACAGCACCAGTGGCCCGAGCCCCGGGACTGCATCGTTCCGTAGGGTTTCCTAACTCTGTGCACACCTTATACAAGTTCCTCTCTTAAACTCTCCTCACATTGCTCGACCCTGGGATGCTGATGATACAGAAACTATTGAAAAGAATGAGCCCGATCTCTATGTTCTCATTTGAAAATCTCTCTAAATATATTGCAGGGAGGCAAGGGAGGGAAGGCCATAGAACAATATACAATTCAATCTTACTTTTTCAAAACGATATATATAAATGCAAATTCACAGAAAATGACCTGGAAGTTTTGACTATGGCTAACCTGGCCTCACCTGATCCATCCAGCCTCCATCTTGCGTGTTTCATTTCAACCACCTCCTCTCGTTCTTTTGGCTCCATCATGCTATGTTCCTTGTTGGTTCTTAAACACTCCAAACTCAGCCTGGCCTCGGAACCCTTTTCCTTCAGGTTCCCTCTGCCTGGCACGCCCTTCCCCAGGTGTATCTCAAGTGTCTCATTTCCCTCCTCCCTCAGGTTTCACTCAAATGCTGCCTTATCCAGGAAGAATTGCACGACCACCCTATCTGGCCCCCCACACTCTCACGTCCTCTTACACAACCGTACTTTGTGTCCTGGTACTCACTGTGACTTGACGGATGAGGGCAGTGACTTTGGCTGTTTTTTCGCTGCAGTATCCCAGTGCCCAGATCAGTGGTCGGAATACAGCAAGTGCTCAAAACATATGGGATGAATGAATGAATGATACACACCAAACCATTAGCAGTGGTGATTTATGGGTTACACTTTTCTATTTGAACTTTTCAAAGGAAGCATATATATAAATACTAGCTTTACATTTAAAATATATACAATGTTAAAGTTCTCCAAGATTTGAACTCTTCACGAACCATCAGAAATGGAATGGATGCAAAGCTTGATGTTGTCATCAGATTCCTGAACCTTTACCACAAACACTGGGCAGATACATAACCTGTTTGAGTATCTCTCGATCTCTCTAATTTGATGAAGTGAAGAACAGGGAACCCAGCATGGCTTGGTCCTTTTATTTGATTTCTCATTTATTTATCCATTTATTTATTTCTTTGTCTTCTAAGAGGTACTGGGGCTTGAACCTGGGACTTCATACATGTGAAGCAGGCATGCAGCTACTGAGCTACACCTGCTCCCCACTGGCCCTTTTAAAGTGTATCTCTTGTCCTTGACAGCCAACGAAACCAGACCCATGTAAGAGTGAGCAGATGTGGCATTTTGCCATTTTTTCAAAAATATTTTAAGGGGGGGGGCAGTTGATTGAATATATACTTTTTGTTCGCCTAACTTTCTCTTCATTTAAAAAGGTGATTTAATTTTTAAAACTTTTTAATTTGAAATAAGTTTGCAAAAATAGTACAAAGAATTACCATAAACTCTTCACCTGCATCCCCAGATCTTAGTATTTTATCACATTTCACATTTGTTTTTTGAGAACATTGCAGACACGATGCTCTTTGACACCAAACAAGGACATTTCCTCACAAAAAAACCACAGTCCAATGGTCAGACCAAGCAATTAATATGGATACTACACTATATTCTAACCTACAGATCTCTTTCAAATTTTGCCAACTGCTCCACTCATGTCCTTTATAGTAAAATGATGGGATTAAGTAAAATAATTTTTTTTCTGGTCCAGGATCCAATCCAGGATCCCACATTTTACAGGCTCTAATTTTTAAAAAGTGAAGCAAAAGGAACTCAGAACACGGAAAATAAAGGTAGACTGGTCAGGTAAGACTGCCAAGCGTGTACTCAGAAACGCACGTAGGAAAATCTCACACAGGAGCCAAGGTAAAGCCGGACTACAAGAAGCTTTGACTCAGATTCTCAGCGCCCAAGTCTGACACAAAAGCGGGACGAGGCGGTAAAACAGGGAGAGGGCCCTGCGGCGGCCTGTTTTCCTCCACGGCGGGTCCCAGAGCACGCGTGCGCCGCGGCGGAGGGTGGGACAGGGACGCGCAGGCGCGCGGGCCTGGAAAGGGGTCGAGAGAAGGTGAGGCGGCGCGTAACGATCTCCCCCCAGATCTTAAACTTCACCCCCCTGCGGCCTCCTCACATCCAGCCTGCCCTGGTGCCCTAGCGGCCTCCCGCCCCCTTGGCGTCTCTCCCACTGGGCCTCGGCCGCCCTCCCGCCAGCGCCGCAGCCCGCTCGGCACGGCCTGCCCCGGCGCCTGCGCAGTGGCACGGCCTTCCACGGCGCCTGCGCAGTCGGCCGCGGCCGGGCTAATCCCAGCCCTTGGCCTTCTCTCTCCACGCTTAGGTGGCAGAGGGAAAACCTGGCATTTCTGTGTCTCTAAGGTTTTTTTGGACCTCAGTTACCTTTTTGGCTCTCTTGTCAGTTTCCACATTTTCTCCATTTACTTAGGTCTCTAATTCCACATAAGTTTTACTCTCAGGACCTGATTTGACTTCCTATTTCACAGGGGAGTCCTGCTACCTCCGCTCCTGCCAGGCCTATGCTTTTTAACGCATTCCTGGTCAAATAACCCTTTCTTCTCTTGCGTCCTCAGTATCTTCTATAGCATTTTAATATGTTCATGCTACTCCCAGAGGAAACCACAACAAAACTGCTTTGACTCAGGTCCTTCTCCAGTATACTGCCTCCTTCTTCTCTACTTCACAGTTAGAATGAGCAACTATGGCACATTTTAAAACGTATCCAGGCTTCTCCCTTTTCTTTTCCAAGCCACAAGTCCCCTCTTTTCAAATGAATGGATTTCTAGGCACGCTTGGATGGTCCAGGGCTGGCACCTGGCCCAGCCTAGGTTAATTGGAATTTTTTCCTTATTTGTTGGTTAGGTTTTGTTTTGTTTTTAGGAGGTACTGGGGAATGAACCCAGGACAGCATACAGGGAAGTAGACGCTCAGTCACTGAGCTACATTCACTCCCCAATGAGAGTTGGGTTTTTTGTTTGTTTGTTTGTTTGTTTGTTCTGTTTTGTTTTTAGGAGGTACTGGGGAATGAACCCAGAACATCATACAGGGAAGTAGACGCTCAGTCACTGAGCTACATCCACTCCCCAATGAGAGTTGGGTTTTTTGTTTGTTTGTTTTGTTTTGTTTTGTTTTGTTTTGTTTTGTTTTTAGGAAGTACTGGGGAATGAACCCAGGACCTCATACATAGGAAGCAGGTGCTCGACCACCTGAACTACATCTGCTCCCCTGTTAGGTTTTTTTTAAAGTTGGGTATTATTCCATCATATATACACACCACAATTATTAACCCATTCTCCTGTTGATGAATTTTTGGAGTGGTTCCAGTTTTGGGGTGTTATGAATAAAGCTACTATAAGCATTCTTGTACAAGTCTTGTGGGGGCCGCTTGTTTTCATTTCTCTTGGGTAAATACCTAGGAATAGAATGGCTGGGTCATAGGGTAGATGTATGTTTAACTTTATAAGAAACTGCCAGTTTTGCAAAACAGTCATGCCATTTTACATTCTACCCAACAATGTACAAGAGTTCCAGTTGCTTCATATTCCTTCTACATTGTCAGTCACTGGTTTTAGCCTTTTCAGACAGAGTGAAATAGTATCTCATAATAGTTTTAGTTTGAATTTGTCTGCTGTCTAATGCTGCTCAGCACCTTTTTGTGAGCTTATTGGCCATTTGTAATCTTTTTTTCTGAAGTGTTCACCAAAGAGTTGACTCGCAAAGACCAATGATCCAAGCATGGGCATGATTGCTTCAGCAGGGTGGGACATTTTACCTATCATGTGACAGATGAAACCCAGGACAAGAGAAGCACTGAGGAGTTCAACCCTGTCATTGAAGGATCCTGGGGTCCAATTACACTTTTTGATGACATGTTGTGGAAAGACCCCCTTTCAGCCTTCCCACCAGCCACTGGCACCAATGTTCCTAGGCAGCCCCTTCTCACCCGTGCCACGGACGCTTGGGTTGTGGGTGCTGCTGTGACTATTTCCTCTCATCTTGCCAGGCAGGCCGCAGAGTCCTATCAAGAGCCCTTGGTTGTCCTGTCCTTTTTCCTTCCCAGCTGAAGTGAGGTTTATACTTCGCCTCCTATTTCCTGTCCTGTAAGTCAGCTCATGCTTATTTTCCCCAGCTGTCACGTGGATAAACAAACAAAAGAATAAAGCAACAAGAAGCTAAGCCATCAGGACCTAAGTGCAGCCCTCATCCTAACCACTGGCATTTGAATGAAGCATTCCAGTTTGTGATATGTTTTCATATATATAATTTATTTTTACCTTCCAAACAAAGCCATGGGGCATGGTTATTGTTTCTATTTTATAGATGAGGAAAACTAAGACTTAGAGAGCTTCAATGAGTGGCTCATGATCGTTTTTCCTGGCTGCTCTTCCTGAGAAAGGCAGAGATAGCCCAGACTTTACCACCATGGACAAGTCCTGGGAGAGAGGTAGGTGAGGATGGAGAGGAAGAAGGGAGCAAGGGAGCTGGAGATGCTGGATTCTTTCAGCTCCCAAGATACTGCCTATGCTAGCTTAGGGCACAAGGGGAGCTCTTTCTGGGGTATTATTTGAGAGGTCCCTCAAGGTACCCCCCCCCCCCGCCAAATCTACTTCCTTGGGCATGTCCAGTTTCTCAGTTCCCACCAGCAATTACAGCAGTGATTCTTCTTCTTTTTTTAGATTATTATTTTTCAATTAATTTTTTTAAATTAGAGAAGTTGTGGGCTTACAGGACAGTCATGCATGGAATAAAGGGTTCCCATGAACCGCCCTAAGGTTAACACCTTGCATTGATGTGCTACATTTGTTACAGTGACGAAAGCACATTTTTATAATTGTACTATTAACTCTAGTCCATGGTTTCACTTAGGGCTCACCATGTTGTACAGTTCCATGATTTTTTAAAATTTTATTTTTTTCTAGTAACGTCTATATAACCTAACATTTCCCCTTTTATCCACATTCGGATATACAATTTGGTGCTGTGATGACCTTCACAGAGTTGAAGGACGGCACTTCTTCAACTTTCCTGATGGCAGAAGCCAACAAAGGCCACCCTGGTGTCAGAGCTGTGCCCCAAGAGGGTACTAGAAGAGAGATCTTTTGAGCTTCGTGGTCTGCCTTAAACATTCATGTGGATTTCACATTCTTCTTCATAATCAAGGCGTGAATTTTAAACATTTATGCATTTTAATATAAAAATAATGACCACTTATGAAATTGAGTGTCCTCTTTGTCCTCTGGATCCCCTGACAGATTGACTCATTTCTCACTTAGAGAAAACCAGACTAAAGGCATAGCAAACCGGGCTACAAATATAAATTTTATCTGAAACTTAAATTGCTCTAAGTCTCATTAATACAAGTCTGTTCTCAGATTAACCTAAGGGAAAGTAGGGAAGCTGGGGGTTAGGAAGTAGAGAGGAAAGAGCAGCCAAAGGGAAAGTTTGAAAATTCTGCAGCTTGCCAGAAGTGGTTGACTTTTGGCCCAGACCTAAACCTCATCACAACCAGCCCTTCGGCATGCCATGATCCCCCAGTCTGAGGCCTGGACTTGGCCTCACAACCCTGGGCAGCAGCAACCCGAAGCAGGATCAGTGCTCTGGGCTTTTGACAATTATGATAAAAAATATCTTGATTTTCAATTCATGATTTGCTAGCTTTTCATATTATTTTGGGAATTTTTTTTTTTTTTCATTTTTTTCACTGCTCTTAAATGAGCAAAACCGAATTCTTTTTTTTTTTTTTTTAATTTAAAGCAATATTAAATCTTTATTTCCTCCCACATAATTTGTGATCAAGTAAGGCAATGATAAGTCTCGCCATCATTGGGGACAGCAATAACATACAGACTTCAGAATTAGCCCTGGGTCATCAATAACACTCTCACAGTCAGATAAGAAAGAATGTAATCCAATAATACAAATCTGCAATGTTGTCACATTTTTCTAATTTATTTGATTAGTATATCTGGAAAAAAACTTTATACACATTTAAGATGACAGTAAATTATTTACCTGCTCTGAAAAGATAATGTGTTTTTTTTATTTTAATTTTGGGAAATTGTTGAGACTACTGATGACACGTGCAAAATTAAAAACTTTTATTGGCAATGCTCACCCTTGGCAGGGCTTACCCGTCTGACAGGGAAATCTGGAACTATGGCAGAAAGCAACAAGAAAAGAAGGCACACACAAAACCTCTTTCTATTTTGTCCTTGTCAATGTGAAAATTATAAGTTTGGTCTTAAATTTAAATTTCTGGGTGTAGATGGAAACGTATGAGAAAGATCTTCTACTATTTGCCAATTGCAAAATAAAGGAAATCAAAGGAAAATGTCATTTTAAAAGGCTCCCGAAAACACAGAATGACTTGCCGGTGTTTACAGTTTTGGTGAGAGCTAAAACGCAGTCCCGGTTTCCACGAAAAACGGTAAAAACTAGAATATCGAGTTCTCTCTACTCAAGTCTTGCCTCCATCTACTTCCGTCTTGCCACCCTCTTCGGGGTACCCAGGAGGGCCTGGCTCGCCTACCCTGGTGGACTTTGGGAGCCAGAGGAGACCCCAGGGCTGGCCTCCTCCGCTCCAGCCTCTTCACTCCTCGGAAGGGGCCGTGACCCCAGATTGGTGAGCTCCGCTGTCCCTCAGCTGGCTCCTGGCCGAACTGAGGCGGGCCTTGCAGGCGAGGCTGACCAGAGCAAAGTTGTCCCTGCGGTGCCTGAGGTCCTTTGTGAGGCCGATGAGGTGCTGGGGATGACTGGAGACCCCACTACGAAGGCCGGGAACCCCAAATGAATTCTGACTCAGCAGAGGCCACCAGGGAATCGCTCCGTGGCAAGCTTGGGGGCAGCTGGCTGCCTGGACGGGGCCGGGGCCTGGTCCTCTCAGGGGCACTGTTTGCACACGGGCTGTTTTCACTTTGGTTGGTTTGGAGGATCCCTGGAGACTGTGATGGGTCCCACAGGCCCCTGAAGCCCTCCTGGCAACATCACACACGTCACAAGCATTGACTGTTGGCCTCGTGGAAGGACAGCGAGAACCATTCAATAGGCTTCTTGACGTGTGAGAACATTTCTAAGCTCCTCGTGTGGACGTACATGCTCTTAGCTATCAGCAAGGGCAGTAGGGCGCAGTGGCCAAGAGGCCCTAGAAGGCTACCGACCAGACCACAGCTAGGCCGTGCCCTGCTAGTACCCTCCGGCTCTGCTCTAGAAGCTCGATGCACGTTAGCTCCGATTATTATTGGCCGAGAAAATATAAAATGACAACAAGCCTCTGTGGGTTCCATCGGCTCATATTAACTTGTATTTTCACAATGACAGTAGCGCCTGCAAACCCTGGAAAGACGGTGGCAAATGGCTATGAAGGTGTTATTCATTCGGTCCATGATTTGCTTTGTGCGCAAATTGATCGGGCCCCGTTACAATAAGTTCCCCAGGGCTGGAGCCCTGCGGCGGTGCAGGAGCATGCACTGTGGAAGCTTGAGACCTGGGCTCGAATCCCGGCCCCGCCACGTCCTGCTGCGCCACCTTCGATAAGTGGCTTAACTTCCCCTGAGTCTGCTTCCTCACCCCTAGGATGAGGGCTGACACCTACCTCACGGGTGGCTGGTGGGTGGATATGACTTCCACAGGCACCTGAGATAGGGTGGGGGTTAAATCAGTGTGCCTCTTGTCTGCTCACCGTTGGAAACGAGTAAGTCACATGGGGCCTGGGAGCTAAGGCCCTCGTGCGAGGAGGACTCGCAGGCAAAGAACTCCTGTCGGCTTGCAGTCCGCAGGCCTTCGGTGTTTTATCATCACTCTCGTTCCGCACGAGCATCCAGGCACAGCTTCGGCCTCCACCGAGCCCCTTCTGCCTGCCTTTTCTCTCTTTTTCACCCCCTCTCATTGCCCTGAGCCTGGAAGCCCCGTGGTCGCAGCCTCACGCACCCTGCCCCGGGAGGGCCACTGCACAACGTCGGTGACAAGGCCCCCGTCACTGGTGACAGCCGCCGGCCCTAAGGGCCACCTCGGAGCAGCTGGGCCTGAGCGGAAGCCCTTGTTGAAGAGTCGTGGTGGTGGTGGAGGGGGACCAGGCCCCCAGGAGACTTTTTCCTGACCGCCAAGGTAGGCATCCTCCAGTGGTTCCGAACACCCCGTCCTTCTTCTCCGGAACGGAAGGCTGCGGGCCCTGGGAGGGTGGCCTGTGCCTACGAGGAGGGCAGAGGTGTGCAGTGAGGCCAGGTCAGCTGCCCGAGGGCGTGCTCTCCTGGGCCCTCTGAGTTACTCATCGCCAAGGAGCCTGGTCTGAGGCCGCGCCTTTGTCTTCCACGTCCTGCTCAGCTTCCCTCACTCCTCTCCTTACTGGTGGATGTGCGGGAGGACGGAGAGCAGCCTTAGAAACTTCTTACCCTTGTGAAGGACCCGTGCCAGGCCTCCCTCCTCCCCTTTGAAATGTGCTTTACCCGTTTCAAGAACGCCCCTTCTATTTCCTGTCTCCTGGGCTGCACATGCTTCATCTATTCCTTGGGTCCTAACAGGAAGAAAGAAATGCCACAGCTGAAGACATTTTCACCCCCGGTCAATTCCTTTTTGCCATTTCTTCAGAAACTTTGGGAAACCGGCACCCACATCGCTGCTGCCTGGCTTGTATTGATCTCTGGAGCAGGTAGCTGCTCTCGCACCTGTTTGTCAGCAGTGGAACTGGAGCAAGAAGCCAAGTTCACTTATTGAGATCATATGGCAGGGGGTCTGAGCTCATGTGACATGTTGGTGTGGGGATGATGTGACATTGGAACGGGGAACAGAGAGCAGGAGACTCACCATTTAGGCAAACAACCAATGCAGGAATGAGGGCCGCCGGTATTTCCTGCTTATTTTGCCTTTTTGGGCTAATTATGTTTCCTGTTCTCAAAGCTGTTGGCTTAGCACACTTTTAGGAATCCAGAAACAATCTACCAAATACATGCCTCCAGTACAGCCAGGGGGTTCATTAGATTAACTCATTAATAGTGGATAATAAATGCTTTGAAATCCTTTTTATTAAAGGGGCCACCTAAATTCAAAACACTGTCATAACCAGGCCTAATGAGGTCAGTGGTTTAAAGAGAGGGTTGAACCGTATATAAACTCCAGTGGTGGGCGGCAGGTGAGTCTGCACATTGGCGCCTGAACGCTTCCTCCACAGGGGCAGAGCCGCAGTGAGGCCGGCTCACTGAAGCCAGGTGCAGAGTGGGCTCCTGACCAATGCATTCTCAAGTGTGACTCCTGTGTTACAGGACCAAGGGCCACCGCTTTGTGCAAGCCTGACGTGCAGGTGGCCGCTGAGCACAGGAGACCTTCTCAGACAGAGGGGGGCGTGTTCTCTCTGCCAGGTCACAAGCCAGGTGAGTGCTGGTCCTCTTGTCTCTTGTAAAATATATAAGCTGCCTTTTGAATGCAACCAAGAAGATAATCAGTTGAGGAAGAAACGGAACACAGCAAACCTCCTCTGAATCATGTTCTGTGAAGCTCCCATGAGAGGTGCCTATAGTTTCTCTTGATTTTTGTTCCAAGGACAAAATTATGTAAGACCAAACGGGGTGGGAGTGTGTGCATGTGTAAGATGTGTCTGGGCTCATGTTAATAGGAAATTCAATTAAAATGATGGGGCGTTTATGCTTAGGAAAGAGAGAGATACAACAGAATGAAATGCTGCATCTGAGAGAATAATATCTTGGAACTGGAAAACGGGGATTGAACTAGATATCACTCTCAACTTTTTATTGAACCAAAGAAACTCTCGTTTAGGAAACTTTCAGGGTTAAAGTTAACTAGTTTCTATTTCAAATCATAACAGGTCCTGCGGGGTAAGACTGGGCACCATGCTACCCTCTGTCGTAGTTTTGGGACTTCTTGCCCTCATCGGTAAGTCATCAACTGACATTTAACCCTGTTATCAGGGTGTCTGTCAGGAAAGCACCCAGCATAGTCATGAATCAGAAAAGGCTATGATGACAAATTCCTTCTAACCAGACTGGCCATTAATCAACAGCTCGTTTCTAGATTTAAGTGTATTCTGCTTGCCAAGCAGGTGAAGGCAAAATCAATGGGAATTTAAGATAATGAAATATCCTTGGTCTACTTACTTCCTGTCTGACAATGGCCCTACTAGGCTTCTTATCTTATGAAGTATACGAACATTGGGAATCGAGGCATATGAAGAGAAAAGTATCAATGCCAGGCAGTGAATGAGTTAAATGAATGGTGGAGAGAACACTAGTCTGGGAGGAGTTTAGGAGCAGGGGCTCACACCCAGAGACGGGAAGAATGCTGGGTGTTTTAATAAGAGAAGGGCTGGGAGCCATGATTGTAGTAAAGGCTCAGAGGCAGAAATGGATGAAAAGTATTAAGTATACAGTAAGCAGATGAGCATGCCAGGAACAAAAGGGGGGACTTGTGAGGGGAAGCCTGGAAAGGTAGTTTGGGGAGATGGTAGAGGGCTTTGGATTTTAAAAATTGGAAAAATATGCTTAGGAAAAATGAAGAGCCATTGGAAATAATGTTCAAGTTGTCTGTATATTAGTAAAGTGATGATTGAGATGAAAGTGTTTCTAAAATGTCAAATTCTAAATTTGGAAAAGTGAAACTATCCCAAAGTGATCATTTCCAGTTATTTATGGTCAAAGGAAGGAAAATATAGTTTTAAATTTTTACTCCTTCTTTAACTGCCTGGTGGGAGCAGAGTTATACAGCCAGTAGGCCAATTAGGAGCTACTATACTAGCAAAGAAGACTATAATTTAAAAAGTTCTTTGTGTTTATGATGCCAACCCACGTAGAATCAGGTCATTGGCCATATACCAATTCCCTTAATGCAGTGTTTCTCAAACATCAATATGCATAAAGGTAACCTGGGGATGCTGGTCAAAGTGAAGATTCTTGGGCCTTACCCCTAAAGACTCTGGTCTGATAGATCCGGTCTGAAGATCAGAGTGATATGCGTGTTTAATATGCATCCCAGGTCACTTGACGCCTGTGATCTGTGGGCCACACTTTAAGCAGACAGAGCAAACACTACCTTCCCAGTAAAAGAATATTGAGCCCTTGATATATGAACACATAATCCAGATAATTTAGCGAATTCCTTTCCCTCTCATTTATTCATTCATTCACTCACCCATCCATCTGTCCACCCAACCATCCATTTATCTATCAACAAATATTTGTTGAATGTCTGCTTTCTTCTAGGCATTGGTCTAGGTATTGAGGAGAATACTGCAAAGAAAAGCAACTGCCTGAGAGGAACAGGCAGAGAGAGAGAGGAAGGAAGGAAGTGGGGAGCGGAGAAAGGGAGGGAGGGAGGGAGGGAGGAAGGAAGGAAGGAAGGAAGGAAGGAAGGAAGGACAGAAGGAAGGAAGGAAAAGAAAGAGAGAGAAAGAAAGAAGAAAGAAAGAAAGGAAGAAAGAGAAAGAAAGGAAGGAAGAGAGAGAGGAAGGAAGGGAGGGAGGGAGGGAGGGAGGGAGGAAGGAAGGAAGGAAGGAAGGAAGGAAGGAAGGAAGGAAGGAAGG
>JAKSZT010036117.1:1539855-1552174 GCA_026826555.1 Tolypeutes matacus | reverse complement strand
GATGGAATATTATGCAGCTGTAAGAAGAAATGAAGTCATAAAGCATATGGCAACATGGATGAACCTGGAGGACATTGTGTTGAGTGAAGCAAGCCAGACACAAAAGGACAAATACTGTATGAATGCATTACTATGAACCAAATACATTGTGTAACATATTGTTTGATTAAAAAAAAAAAATTATATGTATCCATTAGATTTAACTGAGAAATGTATATATTTATTCATCTGTGTTTACTTTTTAGTTTTTAATTGTTTATATTTTCAATTAAATGTACAAAATAAAGTTTAAAAAATTTTTAAAAAAAAAGAAAAAGAGTATCTAGAAAAGAAGAAGAAGAAGAAAAGAGTATCTTGCCCCCACTGACCACCATACCACCTCTGTTTCCAAGC
Organism: Tolypeutes matacus; assembly: GCA_026826555.1. Lineage (NCBI taxonomy): Eukaryota > Metazoa > Chordata > Mammalia > Cingulata > Chlamyphoridae > Tolypeutes > Tolypeutes matacus. Next base: position 1,551,781 of record JAKSZT010036117.1, on the reverse strand, counting down.
CCTCTACTCTGTTCATTGGATTTTTTATCTTCACTACACCAAGACCAAACTATTTGAGTTACTGTAGCTTTATTACAAGGCTTGATTTCTGGTCGAACAAGTCCTACCATCTTGTTCTCTTTAAGTGGAATGAAAAAGAGACAATGCTACAAGTTCCAAAGACATGAAAGATATATTTTATTATTAAAGATAATATTAAAGATAATATTTTCTTATTAAGAAAATAATATGAACAACTCTACACAATGACAATTGAAAATTTGTTTCACATGGACAAATTCCTCAAAAACAAATTCATATCTGGCAACTTAAAAACAAACAAACAAATTCAACTTAAAAGCTGGAAGAAGAGGGAAGTGGATGTGGCTCAAGCGATTGAGCTCCTACCTACCATATGGGAGGTCCCGGGTTCGATTCCCAGGACCTCCTATGAAAGCAAGCTGGCCTATGTAGTAGTGCTGGCCTACGTGGGAGTGCTGGCTTACGTGGGAGTGCTGGCCTGTGTTGAGAGCTGACACAACAAGAAGACACAACAAAAAAGAGACGCAGAGGAAAGACAATGAGACACACAACAAACCAGGGAGCTGAGATGGTGCAAGTGACTGAGTGCCTCTCTCCCAGGTTAGAAGGTCCCGGGATTGGTTCCCAGTCCCTCCTAAAAAGAAGATAAGAAGAAAAGACAAGCAGACACAGAAGAACACGCAGCGAATGGACACAGAAAGCAGACAGCGAGCGCAAGCAGCAAGGGGGAGAGGAATGAATAAATAAATCTTTAAAAAAAAATTTTTTTTTTAAGTTGGCAGAAGAAATAGAAAATGTAAATAGTTTGATATCTGTTAAGGAAATTGAAGCTGTTAAAAATATCACAAAGAAACCCTCAATATTCTTCAAGTATTCAAAGAAATAACACGAATCTTGCAAAAAGTTTCCCAGAGAATAGGAAATGAGGTTTTTTTGTAGCAATTCCCTTCTATTCCTAGCTTGCTAAGAATTTCTACAATGAATGGTATATTAGTTTCCTGTGGCTGCTGTAACAAATTACCACAAATTTAGTGGCTTAAAATACAAATTTCTTCTCTTAGAGTTCTGCACTGTAAGAGTTCAGACTCATTATGAGGTCATGACTTTATAATTCCTTTTAAGAGGCCATCAAAACCTTGAGTCCAAAACTTGAAAGGACATTACTAGAAAGAAAAATTACCGATCTCTCTTTGTACTAGATGCCAAAAATCCTTAGTAAAATATTAGGAAAATCCAGAGATATAAAGAATATTATTCATTGTAACCAACTGGGGTTTATTCAAAATATGTAAGAGTGGTTTAATATTAGAAAAGTCAATGAAATTTATGACATTAACAGAAAAAAATATATAATCCTCTTGAAATGCAGAAAATGCATTTTACAAAAGTAAATAACCTTTAAATAACCCCCAGAGATGTTCACATCCTAATCTGTGGAAGGGACTTTGTAGATAGGATGAAATTATATCTTTTCCAATGGGAAAGCATCCTGGACTATCTCGGTGGGCCCAAAGGAGGCAGTCAGAGGAAAGAGGCCAACAAATGTTCCACGGAAGCAGATTGCAGTGACGGGGCCACAAGCAAAGCTCTGCTGGCAGCCTGTGGAAGCTGCCAGAGACCAGGACCCCCTTCTCTTCTGGAGCCTCCAGGAACCAGCCCTGCTGACAGCCTGGTTTTAGCCCTTGAATGCAGGAACCACGCAGGCATGTCTTCTAACACCACTTCTATTCAACACTGTACAGAGGGCCTTGCCTTTGCAACAGGGCAACAAGAAATAAAAGACATATGGATTAGAAAGGAGAAAATAAAACTGTCCTTACTGTGTAAAATAAAAAAGACTCTATAGGCATTAATCTATAGGCACCTATTACCATTAAAATTAATAGATGAATTTGTCATGGTGGCTGGGATATAAAATCAGTATACCTTTTCATTGAAAGCTACAAGTAATTTTGAGAGAAATTAAAGACCTAAATAGATTGAGAGTATACCATGTTCAGACTCATATTGTAAAAATGTCAATTCTTCCCCCAAATTAATCTTCAGATTTCAACCAATGGCAATTAAAATTCCAGCAGGATGTTTTTGTTAGAAAATTGATGGACAGAGTTTTTAAATTTTGTGTAAATGCAAAAGGACAGAGTCTAACCAAGGTGGCCTGGAAGAAGGACAGCTCTGGAGCCTGTATACTATCAGATATGGAGACTTGTTACAGAAAGTCAGTACTTGAGACAGTGCGCTATTGGTGGGCTTACACGTGGAGACCGAGGGTTCCGAAACAGACCCACGCGTTTCCCCACAGGTGTCCCTACAATGCAGCGGGAAAGGGCTGCCTTTTCTATGAATCGTGCTGGGTCAAATGCATAGCCATCTGGGGAAAAAATGTGACTGACCCTTATGTCACACCTTACACAAAGGTCAATTCTAGATGGAATGCTGTATAAATGTGAAAGGTAAGGCTATAAAGTTTTTTTAAAGGAAAACACAAGAGAAATTTTAAAAAAATGATTTTGGAGTAGCAAAAGGCTCAAAATTTGCTAACCATAAAAGAAAAACATTAATAAAATGGACTTTATTCAAAATGAGACCTTCCATTCATTGGGAAAAAAAACCCACTATGAGTGAAAATGCAATCCACATAGAGGTAGAAGATATTCACAACTTGTATATTCAACAAAGGACTCACATCCAAAATATAATCAAATCAATAGGAAAAAGGAGTCAGATTTTATAAAGGCAAAGGTTTTATATGAGTATTTTAAGAGCAAAACTGTAAGGGTACTCAGTTTTTTTAAAGTGCCAACTTAGTATAAACAATACCCCAGAAACACAGGTGCACCTTTAAAATTAAGCATAGGACTTAATGGCATCCAAACACCTAGGCAACCACCTTTCATTTGTGTTTCTGGAATGTGGAGACCCAACTTGAATCCAGGAGGTACGTGTGAAAGAGAGCTTGGCTGAGCTTTTTCCAGTGACCTGGGAATCATTTAAGAGTCAAGAGATGCGAATGACCCGCTGAGGTCTCTGAATGGCCTCCTAATTCACCTCTGTCTCTTGACCCTCGCCACTCTCCTTGGGTTATAAAGGAAAGGAAGGAGGTACTTCTCAGTCAGCAAATATGTATTCAGCTCCGACTGTGTGAATTCAAAAATTTTCAGTGTGTGTGTGTGATGGCAGTGGGGAAGGCTGATTAATTGTATCCTCCTCTCCTTTTTGAGTTCAGAATGAATCTGAGAAAATAGACACAGGAATCTGGTAGAAAACAAAATTGCTTTGGTATTGGTAAAGTGGGGCTGGAAAATGAGGATTGGGTCAGAGGGCAAAAGTGAGCTTTCTCATAGCTCTACACATCAAGACCTTGGACCACCCACCAGTGGGAGAGGTTGGGAATGCAGGGCAGAAGCGCTGCCAATACTGGGGAAAGAGAGGTGGTCCAGCCTGGGAGCTGGACATCTGGAGACAGAAGCGGAGCAGAACACCCCATTCTAAAGGAAGGCAGATGGCCCGATACCCCGGAAGGCATCCAGCAGAGCTAAGCATGCTCAGTCCCTTCCCTGGACTCACCCATGGGGCGGCCCGCCTGTTACCCACCTGGAGAAAGGCCAGATGGAGGCAAGTGGAGCCTAGAGAGAAGGCAGGGTTCATTCAGATGACAGACTCCTGTCCCTGCTCTGCAGGCTCAGCTAAGTCGCTTCTCATGGGGTCTGTGTGGCATCATCAAAATGAAAGGAAGACTCGTAGCTCTCCTCCATCCACGAATGGCAATGAGATCAGATTATGAGAAAGCATTTAGAAAGTTCCAGAGAGCTACATTCGCATGAAGGGTCATTATTATCATTTAAGACCCTGCTGAGCTCCAAGCGAGGCTCAGAGTTCTTCTGGCTGAATATCCCATTTCCCACCTCCCAGCTCTGGGTCAGAGGGAGAATTTGATTGGTCCAGGTTACCTTTCTGTTTCTAGAGGTTGGAACCTCTGGCCAGAGTGTTCCTTTAGCAGGGACTATTCGTAAAGCAGTGTCCTCCAGAAAGGGCATGAGGGCAACAGGTCTACTGAGTCCTGGTCCGTGCAGTGACATTTACAGCAGTTTTCATGCTTGCTGCTGACTGTCTAGGCTGGCTTGGACCCCCTAGCACCCAGTTTTCCACTGTGGGGAAGGCTAACAAGACTAGCTGAGCCTCCTTTGGCTTCGAGTCATATCTTCATCCACAATGGCAGCATAGCCATGGAGATGGGTGAGGTAAGAGACTCTGAGAAGATCTATTTGGTCCATCAATGATGGAGGTAAGAGAAACCAGAAAGACTTTACTGCTGAACTTTTGTCATGGTTGTTTCTACTGCACTGGAAGGGAATAATAGGTGGTGCCTTTATCTGTGTTTGATTTTTCCTTATCTTAGCAATTTTCCAAAGGTTTATTCCTGTTAAACAGTAGCTATAATAACTATAATGAGCACTAGATCTGTTTTTAGCATTTTCCTACTTTCCTAATCATCTTTATATGGCTTTTAATATTATTTGCAAATTTAAAAGCAATTATTTGTAAAATAATAATCCTTGTAACCAAAATGGATATGAATATTAATCTTCAAAAAGTTTATAGCTCTTTTCCCACTCCTGTTTATAGCTTTTAAAATGCAACTTTTGTGATACCTTGTTGCTGAAAATTCAGCAGCCTCACCTACCCAGAAAACAGTAAAATGTTAAACAAAAATTATCTTAAGGCAGAAAACAAAATAGAAGCCACAAAATCTCTGTCCTCTTATTCATAGAAGTGGTAGGCCCTAATGGGACTTTATTCATTCTTCATTTCCATACAATCATAAAACAGTGGACGCCTCCTTTCCCAGACTGTTGGAGAACCAGAAGTAGAAAATTAGAAGGGAAGTAGGGAAGCAGGAGATACCAGCTGCAAGGTCAGCCACAAGGGAGGGGAAGGCAAACTCCACAGGAAGCCCCGAAGCACCAGAATCTAATATCAAAACCAGGGTACTGCGGGGAGGTGGCAGGGTGCAGGGGTGCCAGCGGAGCAAACGGGCAGAGGCTGCACGTGGGGCAGGTCTGGGTTCAGATCCTGGTCTGCCACCTTTTCCTTAAATCTGGGTGGCTGCCACTTAAATGAGAGCCAGAAATCCCTAAGAGTAAGAGTGTTTGTAGGGTCCTAGAATACATATTGAAAGGGTCTAGCAGAGAATATAACCTGTCGTAAGTGCTTGAAAACATAGACTGCAGTGATGGCTGTTATCACCATTGGAAGCCATAACGCTTATTGTCCACCTGGTTCAGTGGCACCTGCTCCAGCTCAGGAAAATCATGGTTCAAAATAATGACCCCGAGGCATCGGGGGAAGGTTAAATTGTGAGCAATGTATTCTGTTTGAAAAGAGAAAGGAAATGTGCGGCCCATTTAAGAAAGGGTTCCATCCAAATGGTTAAACATGTTTTTTATTTATTTGGAATTTTAAAGTTTGTATGTTCAACGCCCCGTAATTCTAATTTCCCGAGGTTGAGTTGTGTGCCCCAACAAACCCATTCTCTTAATATTCACCTGCGTTCACTGGGTTTAAAGCCATTTTAAATAGGACCTTTCGAAGCTGCTGTTGCTAGTTAAGGTCTGGAGAACTGAGCCGGGGTGGGTGGGCCTGAGTCCGCGTGGCTGGAGGCCGGCAAGGAGAAGAGCCAGCGGTGGAGGCAGTGGAGACCAGCCTGGAAAGGAGGAGGCGTGGCCAAGTGCTGGGAGGCAGGAACAGAAGCCGGGGAGCCCCAGGATTGCCGCAGCCAGCCCCGGCTGCCACGGACCCCCGGGAGAAAGCGAATCCTTGCTGATGCCTTGAGTTTGGACTACCAGCTTCTGCAGCCGTGAGAAAATAAATGCCTGTTGTTTGAGCCAAAGCCAGTTTGTGGTATTTGTGTTAGCAGTTCTGGCCAACTATGACATCATGACTGGTATCATTTTGCAGAATTCACATTTCGGATTTTCTTCTTTTTTTAAAAAGAATCAAGGTGTGGAAATGACATTGGTACATTTCACTACCAAACCTAATAACCCACTAACAGATTTTTTGTTTTCCATCCATGTGCCTTGGGCTGCATGGGTTGGGAGGTGATAGTACCTAAGAGAGGTGGGCTTCTGTCAGGGAAGAAACCCAAGCCTGTCCTCTGGCCTTTCTGGGGTCTTCACGCCACTGAATCAACAGGAAATGGGGTCACTGTACCACTGGGATGATTGACGCTGATGACCAAGGGGAAATGGATTGCGGCTACCCAGTGGTGTGAGGAAGACTATGCCTTGGACCCAGGGGAGCCACTGGGGTGCCTCATGGGACACTTTGGTACCTAATAAAGGTAGAATCAATAAGACCTTGGCCCCATGGGATCAAGGGTTTGGATCTTCCAATGGGTACCTGGAGTGAATGCCCCAATAGACAGAAGGTTGCTATTCTTTCAGGCCGGGCCTGGGAATTGGATGAAATTACTTGTGCCGTAGTCTACTGGTCAATAGTCACAAAGCCCATATTGAAGAGAAGACATATATTCCACTTCAATGGAGGGTCAAATATCCTTGAAATCAGGTTTCAAACTTCTACACATGGTTCCTTAATGTCAGCTGTGAATTAGGGTGGCCAATCCACCATGTTTAATCAAAGATCTCCCTTTCTCCTGACATTAGCTTGGGATCCCTGAAACAGCCTTAGCTAAGGGCTTACCTACAGGTAGTTGATTTGGAAATGTGATCCCAATGAGAAGAGAGATGGGGGAGAAAACAAAGAAGTAGAAAGTTAAATTACCCAGATTGTCTTCAATGAGTGATAGAATGATCTCACAAGACTATCTGAGGAGACTTATGAAATGAGTCTTGGTGCCATTCACGCAGGAGAAGGAAGGAAGGAGAAAGGGGAATATTTATCCCTGATCTCCTCTTCTCCACTGGGCTAGGATGCCCTGCAGTCACCCAGGCATGTACACAGCAGATTCAGAGGGAACTCAGGGGAAGAAAGCAAGCGTTGTTCCGCGATGACCTGAGGCAAGACACTGTCCGGTTGAGTCTGTGATCACTAGAGCAGTAGCTGGAATAAGAAGTAAGGCCAGGATGATGTTTTATTTAGACCCCCGATAGTAATTTTATTTAAGTTTAAATTAAGTGGCTGGTAATCTGGAATCAGGAGAGTATATATAAAAGAGGATTTCAGCTTCTCTACAAAATTCAGGACATATCTTCTCATTGAGACTGCCTTCTAATTGGCTGGGAGTCAGAAGTCCTAGCTTCCTAGCATCCGCTGCTCTGTGCTCAAGCTCAGCTCCCCCAGTTACATAGAGGCATACCAGTCCCCCTTACCCCTGAACTGGTCCTGCTTGGCATTTGTAGGCATGTGAGTAGGCAGACCCTATTTTATGTTTCCTGTTAGGTATTTTACAAATTGCCCCATAGTAGCTAACTCTTAAAAATGTATTGAGTTATAACATATATAGTAATGTATGTAAATATGTAAAGTATGTATCTTGATGAATTTTTACATATATATTTACTGATGTAACCACCACCCAGATCAAGATCTAGAACATTTCATGTCTCTCCTCTGGTAACAGCTGAGTAGCTTTTACCTACTCAGCAATATAAAAAGCAACTATCTGAAAACCCCTGAGAAGAAACAAATGCAGACAGGTTTTGGATGTGTCCAAACTCTTAGGGAAAGAGAAAGACATTCTGTGAACTTCCCATTTTTACAGTTTTTAACATGAGGATAAGCCCCTGTCAGTGCTATTTTGGATAAGTAAAACTCAGAGGGATACCCAAAATCTTACTGGCTTCAAGAATCAAAGGACAGATTTCAGGACAACTACAGCAGCTAGAAGGTGATGGGGAAATCCAGGATCAGAGAGAGCCAGAGAGGAGAGCCTGAGGATAACTCTGCCAAAGTCTCTGCCTGAACCCTGAACCATGCATACACAAGGAGGACACCAAGGAGCCCAGCTAAAGCTGAACTGAAAATTCAGCTGCTGCCCATCATAGAGGACCAGCCAGATTAATTATATGCTAAATCAAACAAAATAAATCAATGTTCTTCAGAGGAATTTAACCATTTCCAGGGTCTCTACAATGTATTTTTCACAATGCCCAGGTTAAAATCCAAAATTGCTTATGTAGGACATACAAAGAAACAGGAAAATGTGATTCATACTAAAAAGAAAAGACAATCATGGGAGACCAACCCCAAGTTGACCCAGATGCTAGTACTGGCAGATGAGAGTTTTGAACCAGCTCTTATAGCAATGCTCAAGAATATAAAGATTAATCTTATAATGAATAAAAAGATAGGAAATCTCAGAAAAGAAATACAAATGATAAAAAGAATTTAAATGACAATTCCAGAACTGAAAAATACAATATCTGAAATAAGATATAGAGCATTTTCACAATATTAGAAGGCTCTCTCATGCCTCTTCCCAGTCACTACAGCCCTGCCCCGAGAGGTAACTGATATTCTGACTTGTATCACCAAAGATTAGTTTGCCTGTGATTAAATTTCATATAAATAAAATCATACAATTTCTTCTCTTTTGTGCCTGGTTCCTTTTGTTCAACACAATGCCTGTGAAATTGATTCATCTTGTTACTTGCATTGGAGGTTGATTAATTTTTATTACTGAGTAGTATTCCATGGTATGAATGTACCCTCAATTTATTTATCCATTCTGTTGATGGACATTTAAGTTACTTCCAGTTTTTGGCTATTGAGAATAAATCTACTATGAAAATTTTTGTTACAAGTCTTTTGTAGATATATGATTTTATATCTCTTGGGAATACAGCCAGGAGTGGAGATGCTAGGTCACAGGGTGGAGGTCTGTTTAACTTCATAAGAAACTGCCAAAAAGTTTTTCAAAACTGGTTTTTACCAATTTACACTCCAGCAGAGCAGGAAGACAGTTGCCACTGTCAGTCTTAATGTCAATTATTCTCATGGGGATGCTGTGATAGCTCACGTTAGTTTTAATTTGCATTTTCCTGGTGAGTAACGGTGTTGAACACCTTTTCATGTGCTTTTTGGCCATTTGGATAGCCTCTTTTGCTTTGTGCCTTTAATGTCTTTTGTCAACTCTTAGTGGGTTGTCTTTTTCTTGTTGCCTTTTAGAAGTACTTTCTTTTTTGGGGATATGATTCCTTTGTCTGATATATACTGTATTAGTCAGCCAGAGGGCTGCTGATGCAAAGTACCAGAACTCTGTTGGGTTCATAAAGGGTGTTTATCTGGGGTAGAAGCTTACAGTCATAAGGGTCTAAAGAGTCCAACTCAAGGTACCATAAGAGGTATTTTCTCACCCAAAGTCTGTTGCCACGTGTTGACGCAAGATGGCGGGTGATGTCTGTGATGTCATAAACCAGGAAAATGTATATGTCTGTTTCCAGACTCTATCCTATTCCATTAATTTATTTGTCTCTGCTTCTACCAGTATCACATTGTTTGATTATTTTGGCTTTGCAATAAATTAGGATATCTTGTGTCATAAATCATCTACTTTCTTCTTTAGTACATCTTAGCTATTCTATGTCTTTAAAAATTTCATAGAAAGTATAGAAACAGCTTACCAATTTCCACCAAAAACTTACTAGGATGTTTACTGGGATTATTTTGAATCTATATGTCACCTTGGGACTTGAGAAGAACTGGCATATTCACAATATCAAGTCTTCTGATATTGTGAATTGATATCATATACCAGTATGCTTATTTAGGGTCTCTTTGAATTCTTTAAGCAATTTTTTTTTTAGTTTTTGGCATAGAGGCCTTGCATAACTTTATTTCAAGGTATCCCTAAGTATTTTATATTTTTGATACTATTATAAATGTTATAAAGATTTTTTCAATTTCCAATTATTTGTGCCTGGCTCATATATAGATATGAAATTGATTTTTATATATATGATGTGTCCAGAGTCCTTGCTAAATTCACTTGTTATTAATTAAATGTTTATATTATTTGTATTTTTTATGTACGTTTCTAGTACAATGTCTAATTGAAGTGGTAATAGAAAGTATCCTTGTTTCACTGTTAATTTTAGGGAGAAATTGTTAAATATTTAGTATGATGTTAGCTATATGCTTTTAAAAAAATATAACTAACATCTATCAGATTAAAAAGTTCTTTCTATTCCTGCTTCACTGAGTTTCTTTTTTTGAATCATCTACTAGATGATCATAGGTTAATGTAGTGAATTAATTTGAGTAAGATTGTGCTTGTCCCTTCTGGGACAGGGTGGGGGGTCCAGAGCTGGGTAAGGAAATGTCCGGATGACTGCCCTGCCAGAATTCCCGGTAGACCAGGTCTGCCCTGGAAAAGAGCAGCTCTGCCCTTGCCCACACGTCCATCTCTCTGCCTAGCTTTCGGATGTTTGGAGCAAGGGGACGCCGGCTGGGTGTTTTGGTGATCAAGACTAAGGAGCTGCAATGCCAACAGCCAAATCAGAGGGACTCGGGTTCACAGGTGAGGAGAGCAATGACCACGCCTGCGCCGGGGCACAAACACTTAGGCACCAGACCCTCCACTCAGTATACAGATAGGAGCCGAGGTCTCTTATTTTCAAACCAAATCTGTCCTATGGGTTCAGATCCTTCTGGGCATGGCAGGGTTATGGGTAGAACTTATCAATTGCAGATACTTAGGAGCTCTCCCCTACTCTGGGGCAAGCCCAGGGCTAGCCATGGTAGAAACACTGCGGTCTCTACCTTCCAGGTGCTAGTAACCTGGAAAGAGCAGTTCTGCTCCCCTAGGAGAACTTCAGCTGACAAAATTCATTCCCCTCCTTCAACACTGAAGCCAAAATAGGGGCCAGTCCAAGGTTCTCCCTGGAAGGTTGGATTCACTGATTGGACTTGGCCTTAGCCTTGGTATGCTGGGGGACTGAGGCCAAACGGTATAGGAAAGCAAAGTGACTGAGATCAGTTTCCAAAGGACTCATACTGCTAATAAAAATACTATTAATTACTTTGTTCATGGTACTGAGTCCATGCTCTACATTTTATTTTCTCATTCAAGTCCCACAAAATCTCCGTGATAAAAGTGCTGTTGTATCCTCATTTGTGGATGAAGTTAAATCATTTGCCAGTTCCCACAGCTGGTAACAGGGCTCGGGATTTGAACCCAGAGGTGTCAGGTTCCAGAGCAGGAGTTCTTAACCTTTTCTGTTCCACCGACCTCTTTGCTAGTCAGGTGAAAACCACCGACACCCTTACTAAGTCCACACTATACTGTGTATTATTTAATAAATATATCACACCTGCACCAACATGCAAGAATAATGTTTTTTTGAATCCAAGCTCATGGACCCCTTGTTAAGAACCCCTGTTTTAGAGGATATTCCAATTCGTTCATTTTACACATGTACTCTATTGATATATTATGCACCTTATAAAACCCAAAACAAATTTTATTTCTCACCTCCTCATTCCTTGCCCGCACTGTCTGCAAGTTTTTTTTTAGGAGGCACTGGGACCCAAACCGGGGCCTCCCACGTGGGATGGAGGCACCTAGTCGCTTAAGCCACCTCTGCTCCCTGTTAGTTATATCACGCCCTGTGCTTCCTCCAGGTGTCTCTTGGTTGCATCAGCTCATTCACTATCTTGCCCTTCCTCTCCAGGAGGCACCGGGAACCCAACCCGGGACCTCCCTTGTGGTAGGCAGGAACCCAGCTGCTTGAGCCACAGCCGCTTCCCGCAAAACATACATTTTAGAGGATTAGGTGAGAAACCAACGGAAATGAAATCCCCAGCATTTCTTCCCTGCACCCCCACGGGCCGCGTTCACGCCGTCGCACGCGCACGCTCAGAAGCCCTGCCTGCAGAGGACAGCGCCCTTCCTCTGCTGCTGCCGGCCTCAGGGGTGCTGCTGCCGGCCTCAGGGGTGCTG
>JAKSZT010036117.1:1372062-1539845 GCA_026826555.1 Tolypeutes matacus | reverse complement strand
TGCTGCTGCCGGCCTCAGGGGTGCTGCTGCCGGCCTCAGGGGTGCTGCTTCCAGAAAGGGAAAGGCTGCAGCGGCGGCCCTTCCGGGCAGGCAGCAGCGGGCGGCCAGCACCGCGAGGCCGGGGCAGCCGCGCGCGGGCCCAGCAGGCACTGCGCCGTCGTCTCGCGAGAGAGCCACGCGGGGCGCCTCGGAAGTGGCCGCGGGCAGGCGTGTCGGTTCCGGCCGGCGCAGGCCCGGCAGCTCCGCAGGAAGATGGCTGTAAAGCCCGAGAGGAGATTGAGGGATTGCTTTCTTCATAGCATCAAAACGATGCGAACTCACACCCTGCTGTAAGATTGGAAGTGGGCCAGGGGGGCGCTCCCGGCCCCCTCCCTGCAGGCCTCAGCCCTGCCCTCGCAGCCTCTCCTGCGCGGTCCCGGCCTCCCTCTGGGCTCCATCCAGGCTGCTGCTCCCTGGAGACCCCTGTGCCCCGCCCCACCCGCCATGCTGAAGTGAGGGCCTGAGGGACTCGGATAGGCAGTGACTCTTTTCTGAACAGTTGCGCCTTCCCAGTGGATCCCTGAGGCCTCAGGGTTTAGTTTAAACGACTGTGTTTCTAATACTGAAAGGTCGGGCTTCTTGGCAGTGATGGCAGAGACGTTTTGGTCGAGAGGCCTCTCCCAGTTGCCCGACATTCCACCCATGTGAAATTTATTGTAATAAGTCAAGGCCCTGGACTTAGACAGATTTTACCAAGTTAGTATGATAAATATAGAAAAGGGCTTAATAAAGGCGGGTGGCCTCCAAGGGGGGCCTCTAGAGCCTCCTGGGACTCCGATACCTCTGAGAAAGTAATAAGGAGATTTGGGGATAATTCTTCAAACTTGGAGACTGAGCAAGACAAAGACGGAATTTACTTCATGACAGTGAAAAGAGTAGAGCGAACATGACTGCAGACTAAAGGGGAAGGATGGAAAAAACTACAGCGAAAAGTACTTCACTTAACATCCCCACAGCAACCTGGAATTTAGGGTCCCCCTGTCAGAAGAGCTGGATTCTCCTTGGGGAATTGCGGATCCTCTTGGTTGAATTTCTTAGATTGATAAACGATACCACAAGCCTGATAGAACCTGGAAGAGTGAGAGGCATGTTTTTCAAGGCACCAGGATTGCGACTGAAAAGATTCAAGGTATCAAGAGTTTCCCACCTGGACAGTGGAAGTAACGCTGAAAGGTGTGCTGTGGTCCCCTCTGTTGGCAGGACGCTGCCCGCGGCAAGAGGCCTACCTGCTGCCCTGCACAGCCCTTCCTCTTGCTCCTGCTCGGAGCCTCGGGAGCCATTCGTGTCAGGAGAGAAATGCCCCTCTTCTAGGAATCTTCCGTTTTTTCCCCTCGGAGCCTAGTGGGTCTGAGTATCAGGTGAGGTGCTAGCAAGATGGAGCTACAGGTGCTTTGGAAGAGGAGTGTGGTCTGTGGCTCCTTTTAGGGCCACAGTGAGTTCTAGAAGCTGCCACTATAGCTTTTTATTTTCCTTATGTATGTACTTATTAATCTCTCCTTCATTTGCCTGTGTGTATAGCTATCTATGTCTCTTTCCATCCCTCCACCCCCACCTGCCCATCCATTTACATAGCAGATTAGGTAGAACAGGTGGTGAGCAGGTGGCGAGCAGGTGGCCTGAAACCCTCAGTCCAGAGCAGATGTTCTGCACGCAGCCTCCAGGCCTCTTCCCACCTGCCCCGGGTAGACATATACCTGCCTAGAAGCCCGTGGAGAGAGGGCTGCGGCGGGTGGAGGAGGGAGGACTCACTGAAAGGAGCCGACACGGAAGGGCCAGTCTCCCAGGCTCAGCTTCAGGCCCGGGCTGGGCTGGGCAGCAGAGGAGCCGAGAGATGCGCCTGCTGCCCAGGCAGCACCCAACGTGCTTAAAATGCTGATTGGTAATCCAAAGAGAAGTCCATGGAGTTTCTCCATTATCAGACGTTCAGCTGGTATTACTATTAGTGGACATTGTTAAAGAATATCTAACGTTAAAGGAGCACAGTCTAAAAAGCCCTTTTTAAGATTAACTTTATTTCAAATTCACAAAAATGAAAGAACAGAAAAGGGCAGCTCAGCAAGTTATGGAAACATTACTCCCCCTTCTCCTTCCTTGGGGGACGTACCTTAAGTACATCTAAGAGTCAGGGCTGGTCCTGCGGCTTCTTCACTCTGACGGCTTCCTGATGTCAGTGCTTTACAGGAGCAATTGCCGCATGTAATACATGTGTGGATAATGTGAAAAACCACCACGTGGACAAATTCACCACAAACCAAGGTTACTCCAATGATGTAGTAGCCAGAGCTTTATGGTTTAAGGAAAATGGTTTCTAACACAAAGGAACTGGAACAGCAAGTGGACATCTTCCCTCTCATTCTGAAATACAGCAATGCTAATTATAATCATATTGTCATTGTAATTCTGTTCATTCAGAATGAAGCTAGGAGGCTCTAGCCTAAAATAAACGATTGAATTGCTTATTGAGGAAAATTTTGAAACAAAAAATGGGTTCCCTGACATCCTTGGCCCATGCTGGTCGGGGCTGGCACTGCCACTTTATCTGCAAGTCAAGCTGTAACTCACCAGCGAGCTGCTCTTCAAGGCACAGCTGTCCTGGATCTTGGATAACCATATCCTCTGTGGCGGACAGCGCTCCTTGGTTCCAGGGGTCTTTAGACTCCTCAGAGCCCGTGTAGCTTTAGGAAGTGTTGCCAGCTCCCGCTCTCAGCGCTAGGTTCAATTCTGCCTTTACTTGGCTTGTCAAAGTCAGCACTGCGTGGCCTCTATTTGCCCCAGGACCACCCACTTTGCCAGGTCTTATCTAGTGTGGATGAGTCTGTCTTTTCTCTTCCCCATGGACAGGGTCTCTGCAAGCCCTCTGACCTTTCTCTCCCACAGGTGAGAGTTGAGAGTGGGAGTTGTACCAAGAGGTTCCAGACCAAAGGCCAAGCACCAAGGGGAGAGGGTCTAAGGGAAGGATCTCACCAGATGAAGTTACGCTTTAGGAAAAGGATGTTGGCGATGAATATAGGAAGTCCTCCAAGGGCCACAAAGTTCAAGGAGATAATCAAGGCTGAGGAGTCCCCTGCTCCTCCACCACAATCCGGAGGTATCATAAGAGCCAGTAAGCTGGGGACACTTCCTAAAGCTACAGGCTGGAATGTCTGCTCTGCACAAGCTGACTGTTGTGGCAAAGATGGCCCCCAAATTAGTTTTTACTTCTGATGGGTTAGGTTTTGTTAATAGGGTTATAATGATTTCAGTAGAAGCATTTTTTTTTTTTTTTACATGAAGTCAAGGCCCAACTTATACAAGATTGCAGGTTAGGATTTAAAATATAAAGGGAACTGGAGTACCAAAGGGGGACTATAAATGGGAATCTATGTCTTGAAGAGTTTAAAGAAATGGTTATTCAGCAATCAGTTAAATTCAGAGCCATACCTATGGTCTGAGAAAGCAATCTAGAGAGTTTTGTTTTTCCTTAATTGATAGAAGACCATAAAGGGTCAAAAGTAACAAGATGAAGATAAAGGAGATAATAAGAAACCTTTTAGTTAGATAAAAGAGGGTATTAAAGTACAATAATAGGCCAGAATAGTGGTAGAGTAAAGGGAAAGAAAAAGGGTACTGAAGAAGTAGAAAATCAATCTTGGAGGAGCGGTTGTAGCTCATTGGCTGAGTTCCTGCTTCCCATTCAATTCCCCCGTACCTCCTAAAAAAATGAATATAAAAATTGATCTTGTCCCATTGCCCTAGGTGGAAGTGGTTCCTGGAGAATTCCTAAGAATCTTCAGTTTGAGGTCCCCCAATGGAATAGACAGCCAGTAGTTAAGACAAAGTAATGAATACCTTTTTAGTTGGGACATAAAGAATCGGAACCTCAGCATTTTGTCACTGTATCAGTTGTTAACAGTACCAAATAAGGTCTTTTCCATGAAGGCTCAAGGGCAGTTTTTCTCTGATGCCCTTTTCAGAAGAAGAACAAATCTCCAGGTTTCAGATCACTCAGAGGCTGCTTCACTGCGTGTTTTAGAGATACAGCTTATATCTGTGGTGGCAAAACTAAAGATATAATATGAATCTTTTGTAATATCCAGTCACATGTATCTACATGTAATAGATTGAAATCTAGTAATCTATTATTAGAAGTGAATTTCCAGATGTTTGGAGCAGCATTTCATTAACTTAGAAGGAGAGAATCTGTGGGTCCTAAATGGTACTAATCTCATTGGCACCAATATTTTGGCTCTTGGAAGTTCTAGGATTTTTAAGAGCTTTGATAATTATAGCTCTAGAATCCCATTAGTTCTCTTTATTTTTCCTGAAGTTTGTAGATAAGGACAGTAGAGTTCTGAGTAAAAGGTAAAGCTTTTAATTGTTATTACATTACTCCTTAATAGCAATACCAGTGAAATGTGTGTCCCTGTTACTGGATAAATAAATTTGGATTCTCCAATGTGGGAATGTAAAATCTAGGATTTTTTTCCCTATGATTACAATCATAGATCTCTAGCAAGAAAATCCCTCAAAAACACCCAAAGAATAAAAAATAACCAGAACATTTATAATTCATTTGGAATTGTCCAAAGGGGCATTGAGTCTATGGTTCCTGTTACCTTGCCAGGACTGTGTTGTTGACAGGTAGGACATGTGTTAGAAATATCTTTGGCAACACCCTTAAAATTATCCCTAATTTTCCAGTTCTCCCTCTCTTACTATTTCTAGCTTTATTCCATTGTGGATGGAAAGGATACATTGTATGATTTCAATATTTTTAAATTTTGTGAGAATTGTTTTGTGACCTATAGTATGGTTACTCAGGAGAATGACCCATGTTTTCCTTAACATCCTTGAGCATACTGAAGATTGTTTTTTTAAAGTATTTGTCTAGTACGTCCAAAGTCTGGTCTTTTTAGTTGATGGTTCTGGATTTTTATCTTGTTCCTTTGGATAGGCCATCATTTCCTGTTTCTTTGCCTTGTAGAGAAGAATGTATATTTTGCTGCTGTTGGGTGGAAATGCTCTCTGTATGTGTTCGATCTAGTTGGTTTATATCATCATTCAAGTCTTCTATTTCCTTACTGAAATGCGGTCTAGATAATCTATTACTGAAAGTGGCGAATTGATGTCTCCTACTGTTACATTAGAACCATCTATTTATCCCTTCAAAGCTGTCAATGTTCCTTCATATATTTGGGGCCCCTGCCATTAGGTACATATATATTTATAATTCTTGTGTCCTCTTATTGAACTGAACCCTTTATCAGTATATAATGACCTTCTTTGTCCCTCCTAAAAGTTTTTGACTTAAAAGTCTATTTTATGTGATATCAGTATAGCTACTACTAGCTTTCTTTTGGTTACTATTTGCATGGTATATTTTCTTGTCTATCCTTTCACATTCAACCTACATGGGTCTTTGAATTTATGGTGAATCTCTGCATTTTTATAAATTCTGCCAATCTCTGCCTTTTGACTGGAGAGTTTAATCCATTTAAAGTAACTACTGATAATGTAGGACTTTCTTCTGCCATTTTTCTATTTGATCTTTATAAATCTTATACCTATTTTGTCCTTCAATTCTTTGACTAATGATTATTTTCAAGTTTATTTGATTTTTTGTAGTGTATCTTTTTTTTTTTTAAATTTATTTAATTTTTATTGTGGGTAAAAATCAAATTTTTCACAATACATACCAATATTTGTAAAATGATATATAAATATATATGCATATATGTGCATTTGCTTACAAAACTGTTATATATATATATTTATTTATTTATTTATTTATTTTTTTAAGAGGTGCTTAGAATACCTAAATATTACACGGAACCTACAGGGATTCCCATGTTCCCCACCTCCCACACCTCCCACTACATCCCACACAAACATCTCCCACAAGTGTGGCCCATCACCCTTAATGGACTTACACATCCTGGGGCCTTGCCATCAGCCATAGACCACAGTTCACATCGTAGACTACACTCTCTCCCACATGGTTCTGAATGATGTGTGCTGATTTAAAATGGCCTACATCTGTCGCCACAGCGGCACTCGGGACAACCCCCAAGTCCCGAAAAAGCCCCTGTATTTCAACTGCACATCCCCTCTCTGCCCCGAAAGTGTCCAGTGGCCACTGGCTCCACCTCACTGTTATAATTTCTTTCATTGCTAGAATCACCATATGTGTACAACAGAATACCATTAAGTCCACTCTAGTCCATAGTTCTTCCCCCAATCCTGAGGGGACTGGGATGGAGATGTCCACTCCACCTCCAAGTGAGAGAGGGCTTATATCCCATGGATATGGTGGGTGGGATGATCCTGCCTGCAGATGCAGGCCCTCTCCATTCCCTGGGCTGGCCGTTGCCCATCATTATCTCCTTGCCAGGTGACTTGGATGAGTCCATTGAGCTGTAGGGTAGGAGTTGCAGCTCCACTGAGATTCCACGCACACCTGGCACATAGGTAGGCCAGAGACTCCAGTCTCTGGAAGTATACCTAAAAATTCCAGCATCACATATAGGTTTGAATAGAAGGGACTGATGAGCCATGTGCAGGGCGGACTTATTTGAGTCCAATTCTGTCACTCTCAGGAGCACAGATTCCAAAATAGAGCCCACTGATAAGGTGTCAGTCTCTGGGGCTATCCCCCCTTATATAGGACCTGAGTGTCTCCAGAGCTCTCAGGGGCCCCTCTGTGTGGGGTGATATGCACTTTGATGTTCTATGAGCTCCTACTGAGGTGTGCGTAAGCGTTACCTCTGGGATGACCTCCCGACTCTCTTTGAAGTCTCTTAGCCACTTGAACTCATTTGTCTTTACCTTTTCCCCCTTTTATTCAAGGTCTTTTTCCAGTTGTGTTGCCAGTTGGCACTTGGTATTAATCCCTTGTTGCCAGGGAGGCTTATCCCCGGGAGTCATGTCCCACGTTGGGGGGAAGGTAATGCATTCATATGCTGAGTTTGGCTTAGAGAGAGGCCACATTTGAGCAACAAGGAGGCTCTCAGGTGGCAACCCTTAGGCACCCCATAACAATAAGCTAAGTTTCAGTTACAAGAGCAAAGACTCATAAGGGTAGTCATCAATAAAAAGAACTCACCAGGGGGCCATCCTCTTTTGACAGACACTGTCCCTGTACTCAGAAGACTGTTGCTGCTCCCTTGGAGATTGTGGCAGAGCTCTCCAGGCTAGGAATTCAGATTCCCTCATTTATTGAGTGATTGTCCACCCACTGTGACCATGCCCCATCCTTTGATCTTTTGAACAATTTTGTATATCTTTCATGTATATTCAGATGAACTTACTCCCATGAATCCCCGCTCCCAGACACCCCCCACCAATAATCCCCTGCAGTACCCATTGTAACCCTTCTGTGATCTAAATCTTCCATGAACATGTAGCCCATAAAATAATCAAATACACTTAATAGGAAAAAGAAACAACAATGATAAGCTTACATGCAAGAGACAAACATAAGGAAACTCAGGGAAAAAAAAAACAAAACAACAAAACAAAATATAATTAGCGGATTGGGACATTTGAATTGACATTCAAAAAAATGGGAAAAAAGCAAAAGAAATGCCTTAAAAAAAAAATATATATATATATATATATATATTCTTTTTTTCCTTTTATCACTGTGTTATCGGATGTCCGGTGTGCCGTGACATCTTCCCCCTCTCAATCCCCGGTGTCTCCCAAATTTTCATTTAATTTTCAAAGAAGTTTTAGGTCACAGCAAAGTCACACACAGAATACCAGAGGCTCCCAGATACCAAACCATCCCCCCCTTCCCCACCCCATATTAAATCCCCCGATTTTTTTGTTTTTTTGTTTTTTTTTTGGGTGTTAGCATGGTTATAACTGTTATACAGATAGCAAAATATAGCAACTAAATGTTGTCAATGATTTACTGTATAGTTTACAATTTAGACGATACAGTTTAATAAGTTTTGATGATATTTACCATGTCCTGTGTCCATTACTGTAAGGTAATGAGAAATCTTTCCCGTGACCACTAAATACCCCATTAGATCTTAACTGTTCCTTCCTCTCCACCCCCCTGGGGCATATGACACTCCCCTGTCTTGACTCATGGAATGTCAAGATTCATAGTTACATGCCCTGGGTATTTGAACCTGCCCTTCTTAATCTACCCACCTGTCAACGCTGCACCACCAAACCCAGTAATATCACTACCTATCTGTCCTATCCTTCAATATGCAACTATACTCTATCCCTTTACCATAGATTATGTCCATGTGGGTGATGACTCAAAGCCTGCTCTTCTCTTTCTCTCCTTTGTTAACCTATCTTTCAGACAATGGTTCTCAGAGACTGCTCACTTTCCTCAGTTCAAATCAGTGAGGTCATATACTGTTCATCCTTCAGTGCCTGGCTTGCTTGACTCAACATAAGGTCTTCAAGATTCATCCACGTTATTCCATGTGTTAGCACTTTATTCCTTCTTACAGCTAAGCAATATTCCATTGTATGTATGTACCACATTTTGCTTTCCATTCATCTGTTGATGGGCACCGGGGCTGATTCCAACTTTTGGCAATGGTGAACAATGCCGCTATGAACATTGGTGTGCATATATCTGTTTGTGTCTTTGCTTTCAGTTCTTCTGGGTATATACCCAGCAGTGGAATTGCTGGATCATACGGAAGATCTATTGTTAGTTTTCTGAGGAACCGCCAAACTGTCCTCCACAGTGGCTGGACCATACCACAGTCCCACCAGCAGTGGATGAGGGTTCCTATTCCTCCACATCCTCTCCAACACTTAGAGTATGCTGTTTTTTTAATAGCTGCCATTCTGATGGGTGTAAGATGGTATCTCATTGTAGTTTTGATTTGCATTTCCCTAATAGCAAGTGATGTTGAGCATTTTTTCATGTGCTTTTTAGCCATTTGTATTTCTTCCTTGGAGAAGTGTCTTTTCAGGTTACTTGCCCATTTTTTAAATGGGTTGTTTGTCTTTTTATTTTCAAGGTGTAGGATTTCTTTATATATGCAGGATATTAGGCTCCTATCAGATATATGGTTGCCAAATATTTTCTCCCATTGGGTAGGCTGCCTTTTTATTTTCTTAACAACATCCTTTGAGGTGCAGAAGTTTTTAATTTTGATGAGATCCCATTTATCTATTTTTTTCTCTTGCTGCTCATGCTTTGGCTGTGAAGTTCGTGAAACCATTTCCTATTACAAGGTCCTGTAGATGCTTCCCTACATTATCTTCCAAGGTCTTTATGGTTTTGGCTCTTATATTTAGATCTTTGATCCATCTTGAGTTGATTTTTGTATAAGGTGTGAGATGGTATTCTTCTCTTATTCTTTTGGATATGGATATCCAGTTCTCCAAGCACCACTTGTTAAAGAGGCCATTCTCTCCCAACTGAGTGGGCTTCGTGGCCTTGTCAAATATCAGATAACTGTATATGCGAGGATCTATATCAGAACTCTCAATTCGGTTCCATTGGTCAGTAGGTTTATCCTTGTGCCAATACCATGCAGTTTTGATCACTGTAGCTTTGTAGTATGTTTTAAAGTCAGGTAGTGTGATACCTCCAACTTCATTTTTCTTTTTCAATATGTCTTTGGCAATTCGGGGCCTTTTGCCTCTCCAAATATATCTTGTGGTTAGTTTTTCCAGTTCCTTAAAAAATACAGTGTTGACTTTTATTGGGATTGCATTAAATCTGTAGATTAGTTTGGGTAGGATAGACATCTTGATGATGTTCAGTCTTCCTATCCATGAACAGGGAATATTTTTCCATTTATTTAAGTCTTCTTTGATTTCCTTTAACAGTGTTGTGTAGTTTTCTGTATATAAGTCCTTTACATCTTTAGTTAAATTTATTCCTAGGTATTTGATTCTTTTAGTTACTATTGTAAATGGTATTTTTTTCCTGATTTCCTCCTCAGTTTGTTTGTTATTGGTGTATAGAAATGCTACTGATTTTTGAGCATTGATCTTATAGCCTGCAACATTACTGAACTCCTTTATAAGTTCTAGAAGCCTTCTTGTAGATTTCTCAGGGCTTTCTATGTATAGGATCATGTCATCTGCAAATAATGAAATTTTTACTTCTTCTTTTCCAATCTGGATGCCTTTTATGTCCTTTTCTTGTCTCAGTGCTTGTGCAAGTGCTTCTAAGACAATGTTAAATAGGAGTGGCGATAGTGGGCATCCTTGTCTAGTTCCCGATCTCAGAGGGAAGGCTTTTAGGATTTCACCGTTGAAAATGATGTTAGCTTTGGGTTTTTCATATATACCCTTTATCATATTCAGAAAGTTTCTGTCTATTCCTATCTTTTGTAGTGTTTTTATGGGGAAAGAGTGCTGTATTTTGTCGAATGCTTTTTCTGCATTCTATAGAGATGATCATGTGATTTTTTTCTTTCAATCTGTTTATGTGATATATTACATTTATTGATTTTCTTATATTGAACCATCCTTGCATACCCGGGATGAAACCCACTTGGTCATGGTGTATAATCCTTTTGATATGTTGTTGAATGTGATTAGCAAGTATTTTGTTGAGGATTTTAGCATCTAGGTTCATTAGAGAAATTGGTCTGTAATTTTCCTTTCTTGTGGTATCTTTATTTGGTTTTGGTATTAGGGTAATGTTGGCATCATAGAATGAGTTAGGCAATATTCCTTCTACTTCTATTTTTTGGAAGAGTTTAAGTAGAATTGGTGTTAGCTCTTTCCAGAATGTTTGGTAGAATTCAGCTGTGAAGCCATCTGGTCCTGGGCTCTTCTTAGTTGGGAGGTTTTTGATGACTGAGTCTATCTCTTTACTTGTAATTGGACTGTTGAGTTCATCTATTTTTTCTTTCATCAATGTAGGCTGTTTGTGGATATCTAGAAACTTGCCCATTTCCTCTGAATTATCATTCTTGTTGGCATATGATTTTTCAAAGTATCCTCTTATGATACTCTTTATTTCTGTGGGGTCAGTACTGATATCCCCTTGCTCATTCCTTATTTTATGTATTTGCATGTGTTCTCTCTTTTTCTTTGTTAGTCTGGCTAGGGGTTTGTCAATTTTATTGATATTCTCGAAGAACCAGCTTTTGGTTTTGTTTATTGTTTCCAGTGCTTTCTTATTCTCTATTTCATTTAGTTCTGCTCTAATCTTTGTTATTCCCTTCTTTCTACTTCCTTTAGGTTTAGTTTGTTGTTGTTTTTCCAATTCCTCCAAGTGTGCAGTTAGGTCTTCAATTTTAGCTCTTTCTTCTTTTTTAATATATGAATTTGTGGCTATGAACTTTCCTCTCAGGACTACTTTCACTGCATCCCATAGGTTTTGATATGTTGTGTTGTCATTTTCATTAGTTTCAAGGTAGTTACTGATTTCTTTTGAGATTTCCTCTTTGACCCACTGTTTGTCTAAGAGTGTGATGTTTAACTTTCATATCCTTGTGCCTAACCTGTTTCTCTGGCCCTTAGTGATTTCCAATTTCATTCCGTTGTGGTCAGAGAAATTACTTTGTATAATCTCAATCTTTCTGAATTCATTGAGAGTTGTTCTGTGGCCTAGTATGTGGTCTATTTTGGAGTATGTTCCATGTGCACTCGAGAAGAATGTAAATCCTGCTGTATTTGGGTGTAGTGTTCTGTATATGTCTATTAAGTCCAGGTCTTCTAATGTATTGTTGAGTGCTTTTGTTTCTTTATTGATTCTCCATCTAGAAGTTCTGTCTAATGATGATAGTGGTGTGTTGAAGTCCCCTGCTATAATTGTAGAGGCATTTATTTCTCCTCTTAGTTTTTCCAGAGTTTGCCGCACGTATTTTGAGGCACCCCGATTGGTGCGTAAATGTTGATGATTGTTCTCTCTTCTTGAGAGATTACTCCTTTTACTAATATGTAGTGTCCATCTTTGTCTCTTACAGTAGCTTTGCATTTAAAGTCTATTTTGTCAGATATTAGAATAGCTACTCCTGCCCTTTTTTGGCTATTGTTAGCTTGTAAAATGGTTTTCCAGCCATTCACTTTCAGCCTCCTTGAATCCCTGGGTTGAAGGTGGGTTTCTTGTAGACAGCATATAGATGGATCATATTTTCTTATCCATTCTGCCAATCTCTTGTCTCTTGATTGGTGAATTTAATCCATTAACATTCAGTGTTATTACTCGTAACGAATTTCTTACTTCAGCCATTTTTTTCTTTGGGTTAATGTATGTCATATGTTGTTTTGTTTCTCTTTTTGTCTTTTCAGTTGTTTTTAAACTCTCCTCCAACTCTCTCTCCCTTGTTTTTTCCTTTCAACTTGTAGAGATTCCTTTAGTATTTCTTGAAGTGCTGTTTTCTTATTGACATACTCTCTTAATTGCTGTTTATCTGTGAATATTTTGAACTCTCCATCATTTTTGAATGCCAATTTTGCTGGGTAGAGAATTTGTGGCTGGAAGTTTTTTTCTTTTAGTGTTTTGACTATGTCATACCACTGTCTTCTTGCCTCCATGGTTTCAGCTGAGAAATCAGCACTTAATCTTATTGTGCTTCCCTTGTATGTGATGGTTCTCTTTTCTCTTGCTGCCTTGGGTATTTTCTCTTTGTCTTGAGCATTGGACATTTTGACAAGTATATGTCTTGGAGTTGGCCTGTTGGGATTTATACTATTTGGGGTGTGCTGTGCTTCCTGGATCTGCACATCCATCTCTCTCAATAGGGTTGGGAAGTTTTCAGCCATTATTTCCTTCAACACTCCTTCCATTCCCTTTCCCTTCTCTTCTCCTTCTGGGATGCCCATAATGCGTATATTTGTGCGTTTTGCGTTATCGGTTAATTCCCGGAGTCCATGCTGGATTTTTTCTATCTTTTTGTCTATCTGTTCTACTATCTCTTTGATTTCAGCTGTATTGTCTTCCATATCACTAATTCTTTCCTCTGCCTGTTCAAATCTGCTGTTATGTGAATCCAGCGTCTTTTTGATTTCTTGGATTGTGCCATTGTTCACCATCATATCCATTACCTTTTTAGGCATGTTTGCAATTTCTTCAGTATGTTCTCCCAGTGTCTTCTTTATATCCTTAATCTCTTCCTTCACTTCTTTAAGTTGGTCCATGATATTTGTCTGGATAGCTTTGATTAGTTGTTCGATGTTCTGCATCACTTCCTGGTTTTTAATTTGTTCATTGGACTGGTCCATGTTTTCTTGTTTCTCAGAGTCATTTGTATTTTTTTGTTGCCCTCTGGTCATCATATTATCTTGATGGGTTTGTTCAGTTCATTGGCTTTTCTCTATGCTCTAGAGTTTTATTTAGCTGGTGGTTCTGTGTGTGAGTTAAGTTTTCTCTTTGGCACTTTTTCTTCTTATTTTATTTCCTTGCTTCTTTCTATGTTCCCATTCCGTCCACGCCGTTGATCCACGCAGATACATGTCCCAAGCTTCTCATTCCACGCGTGCACAGCATAGACCCCTGGGCAGGACCCCGTCCACAATCCGCCTTGCTCTGGGAGCTTGCAGTGTATGCCCTCCTACACTAACGCCATCTTTTTTTTTTTTTAAAGATTTTATTTATTTATTCATTTATCCCCCCCTTGCTGCCCGTGCTCACCGGGTCAGCCAACCACGCCGTGCGGGCGGGCCTGCCCTCACCAGGAGGCCCCGGGAACAGAACCCGGGGCCTCCCACATGGCAAACGGGATCCCCACTGATTGAGCCACAGCCGCTTCCCACACTAACGCCATCTTGGCCCCTCCTCCTGTAGTGTATCATTTTGAGTCCCTTCTCATTTCCTTCTATATACATTTTCCAGATATTATCTTTGTGGTTATCATGGGACTTAAATTTAACATCCTAAATCTATAACAGTCACATTTGACTTGACACCAACTGAACTTCAATAGCATACACATACACTGTTCCTATACCCCTTCTTCCCCTCACCTTTTTCTTGTACTTGTACAAATTAGCTTTATATTCTTTTTATGTCCTAAACCATAGATTTATCATTACTTTTTAAGCATTTGCAATGTAGAACCAGTAAAAAATAAAAAGTGGAGTTACATATAAAAAAATACAGTACACTAGTACAGGCATTTGTAATTATTCATATGGTTACCTTTTCTGGAGGTCTTTATTTCTTCATGTTGCTTCAATCTACTGCTTAGTGTCCTTGCCTTTCATTCTGAAGAACTCCCTTTGAGATTGCTTTAAGGCAGGTCTAGTGTGACAAACTCCCTTAACTTTTGTTTATCTGGGAATGTCCTAAACTTTCCCTAATTTTTGAAAGACAATTTCATCAGATATAAAATATGATTGGCAAATGTTTTCTTTCAGCACTTTAAATATTTCACCCACTGCCCTTTTGCCTCTATGGTGTCTGATGAGAAATCTGCATTTAAACTTACTGGGACTTCCTTATACATGTGCTTGTCTCTTGCAGCTTTCAGAATTCTGTTCTTGTCCTGGGCATTTGACAGTTTGACTACTATGAGTCTGTGTGTCTCTCATCAAGCTTATCCTGTTTGGGGTTTGTTGGGATTCTTGAATGTGTATATTCATGTCTTTCATCAAATTTGGGAAATATTTTGCCATTTTTTTTTTTTTTAAGATTTTTTATTTATTTGTCCCCCCCTTGCTGCTTGTGCTCCCTGTGTCCATTCGCTCTGTTTTTCTGTGTCTGCTTTTCTCTCTTTTGTTGCGTCATCTTGCTGCGCCAGCTCACCGCACTGCGCGGGCCATCGACATACCACACTGCGTGGGCTGCTCACCTTCACCAGGAGGCCCTGGGAATCGAACCCAGGGCCTCCCATATGGTAAACGGGAGCCCAACCAATTGAGCCACAGCCGGTTCCCTCCATTGTTTCTTTGAATACTCTTCTGTCCCTTTCTTTCTTCTCCTAAACTTAGGACTCCCATAATGCATATATTGGTATGCTTGATGGTGTCCACAGTTCTCTTAGGCTCTGTTCACTTTTTTTTTTTCATTCTTATTTCTTTCTGCTTCTCAGCCGGAATCATTTCAATTGTCTTGTCTTTGTGCCCACTGATTGTTTCTTCTGCCAGGTCCAATCTACTGTTGAAGCCCTTTAGGGATTTTTTTTTTTTAATGAGGTACCAGAGATTGAATCCAGGACCTCAAACATGGGAAGCAGGTGTTCAACCACTGAGCTACAACTGCTCCCCAATGACAGTTGGTTTTTCATTTGTTTGTTTTGTTTTTAGGAGGTACTAGGAATTGAACCCAGGACCTCATACATGGGAAGCAGGTGCTCAACTGCTTGAGCTACATCTGCTCCCCTAGGGAATTTTTCATTCAGTTATTGTGGGCCTCAATTCCAGTATTTCTCTTTGATTCCTTTTTAAAATTATATCCCTTTATTGAAGTTCTTATGTTGTTCACTCATTGTTTTCCTGCTGTCCTTTAGTTCTTTCTCTATGTTCTCCTTAGTCTCCTTTAAGTCTTTGTCTGGTATGTCCAAAGTCTGGTTTTTGTTGATGGTTCTGGGTTTTTTGGATGGACCATCATTTCCTGTTTTTTGTTTGTTTGTTTGTTTTGCCTTGTAATCTTTTGTTGCACACTATACATTTAAAATTTTAATGTGTTACCTCTTGGATTTAGACCCTGAGATACCTATTCCTTAAGTTTGAATCTGTAGGTGATATGATATTTCCTTGAGTGCCAGGAGCTAACAACAACAAACACATCAATGCAAAAAACCTTTCACAATCTTTGCCAGTTGGCTTTGTTGGCAGGTGCTCTCCTTCAGAGTTTAGCCCTCAAAGAAAAGTACTGGGTCTGCTCTGTTTTTTTTCTGAGCTTGTGCTTGCTTGTGGCTTTAGGAATTCCAATTTACAGGAATCTTAATCCCTCCCCCCATTTTCCATGAAATAGACTTCCCCCACTTCCCAGGTGTCCACTGCTTGTCCCAAGCTGGCAATCCTTTGCCCCAGGATTCCTTGACACAATTGTTTCTTACACTGCTCTAGCTGTCCACAAGCTACCTCTGCCTATAGGGCAAGTTCTGGTTTAGTCTCTCAGGCTGCCACCTGATAGCCCGGCACTACCATACAGGCATCCCAGTATATGCATAGAGGCTACCCTGCTCCCTCCAGAGGAGGGCCATGGACCACAGTGGTAGCATGGGCTGGCACCACACTGTGCTGGGGATGGGATGGGGGAGGGGCCAGCAAGGGTATCATGAGACTCTATCATTTTTTTTTACTTTATTTGTACATTTAATAATTGAAAATATAAACAATTAAAAACTAAAAAGTAAACAGATGAATAAATATATACATTTCTCAATTAAGTGTAATGGATATATATAAAAAATTTTTTTAATCAAACAATATGTTACACAATATATTTGGTTCATAGTAATGCATTCACACCATACAATCCATCCAAAGTGTACAATCAATGGCTCTCAGTATAATCAGAGAGTTGTACATTCATCACCACAATCAATTTCCAACATTTTCATTGCTCAAAAAAGAAAAACCCAAAAACCCTTATAACCCCCTATTATTGACACTGAGCACTGGTGTGGTACTTTTGTTACAATTGATGAAATAATACTAAAATATTACCATTAACTGTAGTCCATAGTTTGTGTTGAGGTTTTTTTCTCATATAACACCGTTACTAACGCCTTGTAATAGTGACGTACGTTTGTTCTAGTTCATGGAAGAACATTATATTTGTACTTTTAACCATTTATCATCCACAACAGGATTGACTGTATTATACAGTCTCATATTCAATTCTTTAGCTTTCCTTCTAATGATAAACACAATCCTAAACTTCCCCTTTCAACCACAATCATTCATAATTCAGTGCTGTTAATTACACTCACAAGAATATACTACCATCACCTCTATCCATTTCCATTTACAATCAACCTAATTAAAAGTTCTGCGC
Organism: Tolypeutes matacus; assembly: GCA_026826555.1. Lineage (NCBI taxonomy): Eukaryota > Metazoa > Chordata > Mammalia > Cingulata > Chlamyphoridae > Tolypeutes > Tolypeutes matacus. The sequence continues at coordinate 1,522,936 of JAKSZT010036117.1, read as the reverse complement.
AAATTAAGCATCAGCTCCCCATTCTCTACCCTCATTCTATCTTTTTTTAACCTATATTCAAGATTGAAACCATGAATTTTCTTATTAGTTCATATTAGGGAGATCATACAATATTTGTCCTTTTGTGTCTGGCTAATTTCACTCAACATAATGTCCTCAGGGTTCAACCGTGTTGTTGCATGCATCAGGACTTCACACCTTCTTACAGCTGAATAATAGTCCATCATATGTATATACATTTTGTTTATCCATTCATCGTTGATGGGCACTTGGGTTGCTTCTATCTTTTGGTAATTGTGAGTAATGCTGCTATGAAAATCGGTGTGAAAAATGTCTGTTCGACTCCCTGCTTTCAGATCTCTGAGTGTGTACCTTGTAGCAGGATTATGAGATCACACGGCAGTGCTATACTTAGCTTCCCCAGGAACTGCCAAACCGTCTTCACAGTGGCTGCTCCATTTTACATTCCTACCAGCAGTGAATAAGTGTTCCTATTTTTCTACATCCTCTCCAACATGTGGTTTTTTTTTTTTAACAGTGGCCATTCTAGTAGGCATGAAATGATATCTCATTGTGGTTTTGATTTGCATTTCCTTAATAGCTAGTGATGTTGAGCACTTTTTCATGTGCTTTTTAGTCATTTGTATTACCCCTTTGGAAAAAAAATTACTATTCTTTCGCCCATTTTTAAATTGGGTTGTCTTTTTATTGTTGAGTTGTAGGATTTATTTATATATTCTAGATAGTAAACCCTTATCTTGATAGGTGGTTTCCAAGTATTTTCTCCCATTGAATAGGCTGCCTTTTCACTTTCTTGGCAAAGTCCTTTGAAGCACAAAAGTATTTAATTTTGAGGTGATCCCATTTATCCATTTTTTCCCCTATTGCTTGTTCTTTGGGTATAAAGTTTAAGAAACCATTACCTACCATAAGATCTTAAAGATGCTTCCCTGCATTTTCTAGTTTTATAGTTCTGGTTCTATTTTTTAGTTCTGGTTCTTATATTTAGGTCGTTGATCCATTTTGAGTTAATTTTTGTATTAGGTGTGAGACAGGGGTCCTCTTTCATTCTTTTGGATATGGGTATCCAGTTCTCCCAGCACCATTTGTTGAATAGAGTGTTCTGTCCCAGTTGAGTGGATTTGGCAGCCTTGTCAAAATTCAATTGACCATAGACGTGCAGGTCTATTTCTGAACTCTCAATTTCATTCCATTGGTCAATATCTTTATGCCAGTACCATGTTGTATTTTTTTTTTTTTTTTTTAAGATTTATTCCTCTTCCCTTGCCCCCTGCCATTGTTTTGCACTTGCTGTCTGCTTGTCTTCTCTTTAGGTGGCACCCGGAACCAATCCTGGGATCTTCTGGAGTGGAGAGAGGCTGCTTATAATCCTGCGCCGCCTCAGCTCCCTGTTCTGCTGCATCTCTTGTCTCTCTTCTGTGTCTCTTTGTTGCGTCACCTTGCTGTGCCAGCTCTCTGCATGGGTCAGCTCTCCGTGTGGGTCAACTCTCCCCGTGGGCCAGCTTGCTTTTCACCAGGTCCCAGGAATCGAACCCTGGACCTCCTATATGGTAGATGGGAGCCCAATGGCTTGAGCCACATCCGCTTCCCAGTACCATGCTGTTTTTTTTTTTTTTTTTAAAGATTTTATTTATTTATTCATTTATCCCCCCCTTGCTGCGTGTGCTCGCTGGGTCAGCCAACCACACCGTGCGGGCGGGCTTGCCTTCACCAGGAGGCCCCGAGAACCGAACCCAGGGCCTCCCATATGGTAAATGGGAGCCCCACTGATTGAGCCACAGCCGCTTCCCGAGTACCATGCTGTTTTGACCACTGTAGCTTGGACTAGAGTAGGGCCAGAGACCCACAGTGGCTGGCTCCATACTGTGCTGGGGATGGGGTGGAGTAGGGGCCTGCACAGGTGCCATGAGATTTTATTTATTTATTCATTCATTCATTCACTCATTCATTCACTGGAGGTACCAGGGATTGAAACCGGGACCTCGTACATGCAAAGAAGGCGCTCAACCACTAAGTCACACCCACTCCCATCCTGTTATTTTAAAAACTGTTTTATTGATCTGGTACTTGCCTAGTCACTGCAACCCTTTAACTGTTCTCTGAGGCTCTGAGGAAGTTGGCTCTGCCATTTCCCGCTAATTGCTGATAGAGTCTGTGGTGGAACACCACCCTGGAGTGTCATACACTGCCATCCTGGTCAATTGGTAGTTGCCATATTTTTTTTGACCATGTCCTGGGAGCATAAATCGCTCCAAAGCCTGATCCAATTAAATCCAGGTCCCTTTGCAAGGATAGTTTATTTTTCTTAGTAAACACTCTACCCACCAAGCAACAACTCTCCCTGCCTCCCACCCAGTCCTCTGGAAAGCTCTAGTATACTGTCTTTGAATTTGCTATAACTACTTATTTCATATAGACGAAACTGTACAGTATTTGTCCTTATTGCTTGTTTCACTCAGTGCGTTTTCAAGGTTCATTCATGTTGCAGCACGTCAGAACGTCAGTCCTTCTTATGGCTGAATAACATTCCATTGTGTGTATGTACCACGCTTTGTATAGCCATATTCATGTATTGATGGATGCTTGGGTTGCTTCTACCTTTTGGCTATTGTGAATAAGGCTGCTATGAACATTGGTATACAAATTTATCTGTTTGAGTCCTTGTTTTCAATTTCTTTCGGTATATACCTAAGAGCAGAACTGCCAATCACATGACAATTCTATATTTAACTTTTTGAGAATTCACTATACTGTTTTGCACAGTGGCTGCACTATTTTTCATTCACACCTGATAGCTGGAAAATGTGCTTATTAAAAATGTCTTCACCTAAGCAGCTCTGGATCTTCCCAGACATAAGTGAGATAGTTTTCTATTAATGTAATCTTAATAGTTTACTCTTTGTTCTTAGTTTCCAGAAGGACCTTAACTAGACCTTCCCAGATCTGCTTACAGGAATAACAGGAATAAAATAACATCTCAAAACAAAACCACAGAATAGCATCAGAAGTACCAATAACTATCTAAACTGTTTCTGATAAATCACTGAGAATAGGACAGAAGGAATAAGTTGGATGTGCTTGAGACAACACAGGACTGAGAAATGGCACATAACCTCCTCACAAGACCCTGGAAGATCTGTCATCACTTGTTTCTTCACTTGTTTTTCTTCTCCCCTACCCCTTTTCTTTGCCTATAAAAACTGTAGCTCCCATTCTCACTTTGAACTGGGGAAGATTCCCCCAGTTCCTTGTTTGTGCACTAGCAATAAATTACATTCTCCTCTGTGGCGCTAGATCAGGTGGGCCCTTCTGTTGGAATAGCTGTGCTTGTGTAACACACCCACAATGCATGAAGGTTCCAATTTTTCTACCTCCTTTCTAACACTTGATCTGTTCTTGTTTTGTTTTGTTTTTTAATAATAGCATTTTGTGTGTGTGAAGAGGTATCTCATCATGGCTTTGATCTGCATTTCCCTAACGGCTAAAGGATGTTGAGCATCCTTAAATAAACTTACTGTAGATACTCTTTGGAAAAGTGTTAAAGTCCTTTGCCCATTTTTGAATTGGCTACCTTGTGTTTTTGTTGTTGTGACTTAAGAGTCAATACTAATTTTCACATGCCTTCTCATTTTAAAAGAATAGTTATTTAAAACACCCTAAAAACTAAAGAGAAAAAAAACTGGCAGGAAAATGTTTATTCATAAAGGAGTGTAAATCAATATACCACATTGCCACTAATAAATAACTCTTTCAGGTTGATAAATGACCATGATAAAATTGCTGGGACCTAAACATATTTCCAAAGAAATTTGGATTTTAATAGGAATGATTACAGATTTAAAAAAAGAAAATTCCCTACTTGGATGGGGGAACAGCAACTGAAAGGTACTTGGAAGTTTTTTATGAACAGACATAAAAAAGCAATTCCCCAAACCTTGTCATTCTTCAAACCTCCCGTCCTTTCTTCTATATTACCCAGCACTAAGCTTACTGCTGGAGACACACCAAGAAACCCTGTAATCTGGTGCTCCTAGGGTCATCTCAGTCACTGAGATGGACTCTGAGTCACTCAGCAAGACTTCCATTCGTCTCTGGATGCTACGCTTCCCCATTTCCAACTTCCTGCCTGCTCTGTATCAGGCTCATCTCCTCACCTGTCTCCCACAGCCAATGATCTTGCCTACTGCCTCAAGGAGAAACAAATTCAGACAATCAGGTGAATTCTGTGCCCTCATATCACACATTTACAGGTTTATCTTTCCAATTTCAGAGAAAGGAGAATTTCTTTGAAAAAAAGTTTGAATTAATAAATTAATGAATGAGCAAATTGTTGAAAGGGAATATGACAATCTTTTTTTTTTTTCCTCAAAGCTAGGAAAAGGATATAAGCAGTCTGTGAAAATGAGTATGAAAGTAATGAAGTTTGAAACAAAACTATAATAGAAAAGAAATAATACTCTCAGTAATATGTAAGAATAAAATCAACTGCTATATTTATTTGAAAATGTGTTCATTAGAGGATGTATGCCATTGATCCTAAAAATGTAGGTTAGGAAAAAAGAAAAATATGGTGTTTAACCTGGTCACAAATTAAGAATGTCACTGAATTGTTTGATTATAGTAAGTGAAAGGTGACTGTATTTTAAATACAGAACTAAACATTTAGATTTCTTTTTTTCTAGCTGTGGGCTGTCAAGGTTAAAATTTCTTACTCACACTTTATTAGAATCTTGTATAAAACTTTACCAAGGTACTCTCTCCCATTTCACACAGCCTAACGTTAATATTAGCACAGTAAAACAGATGGCACGAAATTAGCAGGGGCTGGCTTTTATTTACAGACATCTTCAAGCCAACTGCAAACACGAACACCTTATCCTGTGGCAGTCAAGCCTCTCTCCTGCTAGACTGACCTCTTTAAAGGTGTCCTTCTCCTTTATATCCTCTCCAGGCCTTACACATACAGGATAGTCAACATGTGGTAAACTAAAACTATAACTGCTTTAAGCTTATTAATAAATGTTCCTTGGTTTCATTTCCGGTGGCATTTCTGCTTTTAATGCAGTTCCCCAAAACATCAGAACCTATGATAGAATGGATAATGGCACAACGAATATTGATGCCAACGATCATGCCCAAGCAAAATATTTAGATTTCAGGAAAATACAGGGTAACTAGAATTCGGAGGTCTTCATCATTTTCAATTAGCTGCCACAAGTATGTCCTAGGACTGAACCTCTCTTTCCAAAATCCTTCCTCTTCCCCACCCCTTCAGCTTTGAAATAGAAAAAAAAGGAAATAATTCTCCCAAAAAGATTTCTCCCTCCTTTTTTCTTCTTTTAAACAGCAACCTGAGAGGTTCCTTAAGGACTCAAAGAGTAACAATTTTGAAGCTAGAAACAGAATGACAATCTGAATACAAAGTTTGATTAAATGCTTTCATTTCATACCTTGGTTCTATGAGGGAAAAATTTACAAAGAGTACAACACATTTTGTCCAGGAAGAGTATAGTAATAAAGTTTAGGCAAGATTAGATTTATAATTAGAAGACAACTGCTATTTTTGGCATTACCTTTAAGGAAAACACGAAGCCATGTCCACATATGTATTTATATGTAATTATAGACTTAAGTGCAAAGAGGTCAATCTGGTTGCTCCTGATGTTCTTTGACTTTGGCTGAATCTCTGTTCTCTTAGCAGAACAGAATGCAAGTTCTTAAAGGGGAGGGAGCATATTTTAGTCAGCTTTGGATTTCTCCAACACATAGCACAGTGCTTACTCAAAGAGCCACTCACAGAATTTGTTGAATTCAATTAAATGAGAATTAAAAAAAAATTTTTTCTTACGTTAATGACAATTGCCTACGGTGGCATTGGACCTGAACCTAGATCTTAAAAAAACTGCCATTCTTACCCATTTTGGAGTGAAATACTAGGGAAAAGGAGAGAGAGAATTAAACCAAATATAGTACTAAAGACTCCAGATCTTTAAGTAAGGAAGAATGGTACCATTTTTAGTGAATGAAAATGACTGCTATTTAAAATATATTTTAGTGAAAATACTTCTCACCATCTTTAAATAAAAAACAACTGTTTTTTTTTTTTTTTTTTAAATCTGTATCTACTCCGGCATTAGGACTTAACTGCTTTCTGCTCTACAGGTTTTAGGTTCCACCGCACTACCAATTCCCCAGTGCTCTTGAGGCACGTGTTAGACATGTCCTCCTCAGCTGGAAGTCCTTGTGGCAATTTCAGTGGCTGGATTCTGTGGTAAAAGAAAATGCATTTAGAATTATGCTAGGTAAAAATAAAAACGACTGCCAATATAGCAAACAACAGCATACCTTATCAAATGTTTAACCACTTTCAGTTTTGCATTCACTGAAGGGATATTCTTGTGAATTTGAGGAGTATGTGCCTAGGAACAAAAGAAACAATGTTATGGATCAAACTGAAAAGCAGATGGCCCCATGTTTCAGTTAAATGTTCAACTGAAAGCTCATTCTGTCTACACTTACAAATAAATTATGCTAAATAATACATTTAAGCAAAAGAAATAAATACATACTTTAAATTTTAAAAAGTATAAAATTTAAAGCAAAATTAAACAGCACTAACAATGACTAAAATGTTGCCTACCTTTTCTATTCTAAGCATCTTTATTATCTCTTTTTCCCAATATGGACGGCCTTTTACACCTTTTATTCTGGTAACAACATGAAGTTTATGAGGGTGTTGTGGATCCCCACCATATTTTTCATGATCTGCAGGTGAAGTCTGAAACACCTAGAAAGGAAGAATTGTAAATAGTAAATCTTCAACTTACACATTGTTTCTGATTCTACATAGCTCCATTTTTTTTTTCAAAAGTACAAAAAAAAAAGGCTACGTAATGATCTCATCTTTAAATTTTATATAATCCTGAACTTCAAAAACTGAACATTTCACCAGGAGTGGTACATAACAGTAGATTATCATAGAAAAAAAACAAAACAAAACAAAAAAGTGAACATTTCTACAAGTCTGATTACTCAAAAAGATGGAATATAAGAATTTCATACTCTAAGAAAATTAACACAGGCAAGGTTTTTTGTTTTGTTATTTTTAACCTGTAGACCCAAACAGGAGCAACCAGGTGACACTACTTGAAAGGACAAGAGAATTTATTAGCACTACTGAACTGGGCATTGGCTGTATCCCCCTCCCTGTCCTTAAAAGATCAGGAGTTGATGTCAAGTAGGGGAACAAACATGTAAGTTAAAAATTACGATAAAACATGACTATTATAAAAAGTACATACAAAGTACTGTGAGAGCAGAGAGATATGACTAATAAACTCTGCCTATGAGGCAACAGAAGTAGCTCCTCAGAGCTGACATTCAAGCTGACTGCCTAAGAATCAAAAGGTTCTAGGAAGCGACCCCAGAGGAAAACTCCTACAAATCCACATAAATATACTGAATAAGGAAGTGCGCTGCAGCACTGTTTATAATATTGAAGAATCTGAAGACTACATCCGTATTCCTCGATAGAATAACTAAATAAATCATGATGTTTCCTACAGAATTTAATGCTGCTCTTAAGAGCGAGGTTTACTCTCTTTGCAGGTGCTACCACTGAAGGGTGGCTTGATATATTGTTGGATTAAAAAAAAAAATTTCCAGGGATGTTGTATGGGAATCTACACATCCATGATTGTTTTGTAAGTTTACGACTTCTGTAATAAAAATATATATTAAAAAAAAATTCCACATCATTAAGTGTAGTAAGATCTTGTATTTGTACCATCTGTTCCAAATGCATGGGTGATCTCTTCAATGCTATCTTCTATAAATAGAGATTTTAAGAATCATAGGTTTATATATATATATATATATATATATATATATATAAAGGTCTTGAAGATATTAAGAGTCCTACCTCCTCTAAGGATTCAGACTGAGGAATAACAGATTAAAACAAAATAGATGGTATTTTCATCAAAACAAGTATGCAATCATTAAAAAAAGAATATTATAGAAAAGAATCCACTGATTCTTTTAGAATTTACCAGTAGGGATATAAAGGTATTGAAGGTTTGAAGCAACATGAACATATTTCAAAAAGAGATTCAGAAAGAAAATTCTTGCAAAGAGTAAAATGAAATGGAAATGGAAGACCAGGATAAGGAAACCCAATTAGGAAGCAATCATGGCCATGGTTTAACAGCCTGAAGTACAATAGTTCTAATAGCAAAGGAACTGATTTGGGGACTTTGGGCAGTAAAATGGATGGATTTTGTGGTAGGTGAAGAAGAAAAAGGAACTGAGATCGACTCAAAGATTGTTAGTCTAGGAAATTGGGTGGAGGGCAGTAGCATTAACTGTTAGAACTACTGCAAGGGAGACATCCTCTTTTTGTTTGACTGGTTCTTTGGAGGGAAAGTAAGAAAATGAGTTTAATTTTGGCTATGTTCAGTATGAACTACCTATGATTTATCAAAATAGAAAACTGATGAGAAGCCAGTTGAGAATACAGGAATAAGTTCAAAAGATAGGCAGGGACTACAGATATGCATCTGAGAATCATTTTAATGAAGTTTAAAATTTTTCACGTTTATTTATTCCAGCTGACAATCAAAATTGCTGCCTTGTTATATACTAACTACTGACAATGTTTTAAATGAATGCTAACATTTGTATCTGTCTTTTTCTCCTAGAAGTTTACAGATCAAAAAACATGGAACAATCTAAGGCAAAAAAAAAAAAAGGCAGCAGTAGGGGGGCAGATGTGGCTCAAACGGTTGGGCATCCGTCTCTCATATAGAGGAACCTGGTAAAAGAACATCAACCACATTCAAAGTATTAGTCAATGGCAATATTATTTTATCATTAAAAACATCAGTGTAATTAGAAAATCAATCCCCAGGACCTCCCGGTAAAATAAAGAAAAATATAGAAGGCGCACGGGCTGCCAGGCCCTGCCAAGCCATGCAGCAAGATGATGACCTAACAGGAAAGTGACACAAAGGAGAGCTAAGACAAGATGCGCCGAAAAACCAGGAACTAAGGTGGCGCAGGTGGTAGGGTGCCTCTCTCCCACGTTGGAGGTTCCTGGGATCGAATCCTGGTGAAGACAGGAGAAGGATGAGGAGAGGGCAGGAAACAGACACAGAAAATGGACACAAAAATGGGAGGGGAGGGGGGGAATGGATAAAAAGTAAATAAAATAAATAAATCTATCTTTAAAAAATAAAATAAAAAAGGGCAGCAGTAGAAAGACCATGACCTGAAAAGTAAAGAGGCCTTTGATAAAACATCAACCACATTCAAAGTATTAGTCAATCGTTAAAAACATCAGTGGAGGGGTTAGTCAGTGTTTTCTAAGGAATGACAGGTACCCAGAAACCTAGCAGTGAAAACTCAAGGACCTAAAGTAGTGATGGCTGAGACAGAGAATGAAGCTGAAGTGACACACAGTGAGAGCTGAAGGAGGAAGCAAAACCTTCTGTCTTCTAAGGACAGTGGTGAAATGAAAGCATAAAACACAAAGGAAAGAAACCACAAGCAGGAACAAATAGATTTTGTGATGATAAAACCCACTACCTATGAAGGCCAGTGACATAGCTAATAGAAGACTTTTAATAATCATCATTTACAAAATTCCTACTACGTTTAAACTCTGTACCACTGCATATACCCACAAGCAATTTAACATAAAAGCTTTCAATATTAGAAAAAATAGGTACTTTAAAAACGTAACGTGTTTCTTAAAAAACAGTAACATTTTTAAAAACAAGGTTCTTTTAAAAAAAAAAAAAAACACGGATCTTACCTTATCTGGAATTCTTGACCTGGTAAATTTGTGACGAATCCAATCTGTACAAATGAGGGACTCCACCCCTTTTGCCAAAGTCTAAAATATGATATAAAACATTAGTGTTTTAGAACTCCGTCTAGTGCAAAAATCCATACCCACCAACATTAGGTGACAAAAATTTGTTCTGACCTAACCTAGAATTGTTAGAGGTTAAGATCAGCTCCCTAGCTGAATGAATACCTCCTACCACTAATATATTACAAAGCTAAAAGAACATGAATACAGACTTATAGACCAGAAGTTGGCAACTTTTTTCTATAAAGGGCCAAATAGTAAATATTTCTAGCACTGGGAAATATAAGGTCTCCATCACCAAGACTCAACTCTGCCTTTGTAGGGCTAAAGCCGTCACAGACCGTCTGTAAACAGGTGTGGCTGTGTTCCAGCGACACTTTATAAAAACTGCCCATTCTGGCCTGTGGACCACAGCTGGCAATCTCTGCTCTAGACAGTATCCAACAATTCACTCTCAACAATGCAGTGTAAAAGAAAGCCAAAATCAGTTTCTAGTTTTCTTTTGGGCCTAACAATGCTAACACTCCTAGTGCTTGCCTCTTAGTTCCTCTCTGCATTCCCCCAATGCTATCTCTCTCAAGCTGATGAAGTAAAAGGATTAACCGCCAACCCTTCACTTCAGGGGACGGAGGTACAGTACACAGACTGACAATAACCAAGAATCATTCCTTTCATTCTCTTCTAGCCTTACCTGAACTCTAGACATGCATAAAAAATAATGTGTTCCTAAAGAACTGGCAGGAAGAAATGGGAGTGGTAAAAGAAAAACACGGGCTTTGACACCAGAAGCTCTGGGCTTCTGATGCTGGTCCTGCTGCCAACTAGCTGTGAGACAACTGACAGGTCACGCATCCTCTCAGAGGGTCAGTGTCCTCAGCTTGCAAGATCAGCTGAGGTTAAGCTAGGTATGTAATGTGCCTGACGTGATCGTCATCTACAGCCACGAGCAGCTCTATATCTTCTAGACTCTGGCCCTTAGGAACAGGTTAGGCTGCACTGCTGCACCTTCTAGAAGACTGGAAGGAAATACATGAAAATACTAAAACACTAATGGTCTCTGGGTGCTTGTCTCTCTTCATTCTGCTTTTCTATATTTTTCAAATTTTCTATGATTGAAAATGTACTCCTTTCATAATTGAAGGAAAAAACCAAACCTTTAAAAAGATTAAGGCAGACCAAGGGGAATCAACAGTAATCATATGTTACTGGCATGTTCTCCAGAAACCTTTCATGATCCCCAATCCTTAGGGATAAAACAGCAGATAAACCATAAATAAACAAAAAGCCCCATTTAAAAAAAAAAAAAAAGAAATTTGGAAAAAATTAACTTGCCTATATGTACTGTAATTAGAAAATTGAAAGAGAAAGTTCATAAGGAATGTAGAAGAAAAAACAGTGATAATTCTCAAGAAGGAACACCTACCTGTAGATTGCCTGGGGGCCTGTGAGCTACGCAGCGCAAAATCCCTGCCATTCAGTTTGGTGATTCTCTTCTCTAGAGATTGTGAGACGCAGAAGATAAACCCAATGGGTCAAATATGTCTTGGAAACGGACAGCTTTTTCCTTCTATAGTATTAAAAAATGAATCACAAATTAATTGTAACCCTCGACTGAAGTAAGAAAGTTCAATCTTGATTATTTTAATACAATGAGGGCAAGAATTATTTTATTTTTAAAATGGGTAAATAAATTGATTTTCTTTATTTTTGTATAAATGCTATTTTTTGTCAAGGTCTTCTCAGTGTAAAAGTCATTAAAGTCTCTTCACCCTTTTTTTAAAAACATGGAACACTTCACAAATTTGCATGTCATCCTTGCGCAGCAGGGGTCATGCTAATACTCTCTGTATCATTCCAATTTTAGTGTATGTGCCACCAAAGCAAGCACAAAAATTAAGCTTTAATAAATGTTTTCTTCAGAGTTCAGCAAAATCACAGATAATAACGATATATTAACCACAATCCAATTTTCACCAAATGAGTTACTCAGTTGATGTTACAAAAATGGGAAATGGGGTTTACTAAAAGACTATCATTTTAAAACTCTTTTTCAATGATGACGGCAGATCAAGAATGCTGTATCATAGAATCAAAGAAAACTAAAGAGCTGGAAGGGACTGAAGAAATCCCTTCCATAATTAGAGTTGACAACCTTCTTACTTTACAGATGAGGAAAATGAAGGCCAGAAACTCACATCGCTTACTCAAGGACATTCAGCTATCAAGAATATGGTCTAGAACCCAAATCTCCTAATTCCTAGTCTAGTGTATTTTCATTAACACCTTTCTTTAAAAAGAAAAAAAGTAGAATACTCTTGTTCCTTTGTATTTTTTTAGATATTCTTAGCAAACACGCATTGCTTCTATAATTTAAAATATTATAGGGAAGCGGCTGTGGCTCAATCAGTAGGGCTCCCGTTTACCATGTGGGAGGCCCCGGGTTCGGTTCCTGGGGCCTCCTGGTGAAGGCAGGCCCGCCCGCACGGCGTAGTTAGCTGACCCGGCGAGCACAAGCAGCAAGGGGGGCATAAATGAATAAATAAATAAAATCTTTAAAAAAATAAAAATAAAAAAATAAAATAAAATAAAATAAAATATTATAAAGCTATAACAGGAATACTCTAACACCTACCAGAATAGGGGAAATGCTGTATTTCAATGTCTATCAGATCCTAGCTTGCTCAAACTCTGAAAGTCTTACCTGTGATGTGGACAAAGCATTGGAGTTGGCAACCAATGCAAGAGGCCCCCTAAAAAGAGCCAGACCTCTGAAAAATTCCTCAGCAACTGAACTAATCTCTCAAACTTAATTATGGCTCACCAGTTTCAGAAGGTTTAACTACTAAATCCACAGTAACCTGAAAGGATGTTCATTTTCTACCTCCAGCACCTGTCTGACAAATAGTAGGTACTCAGTGTTTGCTGAATGAAAGTATGAATCAATTAATGGGTCAGATATATGGCCCATCCAACTCAGAATTCAGAAGTACATCAGAAGGTCATAACTTTCATTCAGACTTCAGACCTCAAATGTTACAATACAGCAAAATAATTTCTAGTTCAAATCTTCTGTTTACTTGGCTGATTGTTCACATAGTTTGTGTTGAAAAAGAAATGCTTTCTTCCCCCATCTTCCAATCAAATAGCTAACACTGTTATTTCCCCTAAATTAAGCATTATCTTACTCAAACTCACTTAATTTGACAATTGGTTAAATATTTCTCTTATCACTTTGAGTCCAACAAAAGCCTCCTGACTGGTCTTCCTGCTTTCCATTTCAACTCCCCTAAGGCTTTTTCCCCCGTAGCAGCAGTCACCCCATTAAATCCTCTGATCAGATCATTTGCACTCCTCTACTCAGAATCTTCCAATAAGACAAGTTTCTGGGAGTTTACAGACAAGCAAGAGGGAAGAGAATGATCCATGTATGTTGGATTAGAGTTCAAACTCATGTTTAGCTTAATATAGCTATTACAGGTGGACGTAAAAATAATTATATCTATGTGTATATTCATGGCTTAGCTCTGTCAGCTGAGGGGGCCTAGAAGCAATGGCACCCCAGTAGCAACAAGCATACCAAGAGCTCAGATCTTAGTTTCTAATACCATTTGCTAATAAAGGGCACCATTACTTCTTAGAGAAATGGCTGATTAAAGAGCTGGGACAGGGAATATATTAGATGAACCTGAAGCATTTTCTAGTGCCAGAAAGGAACTGTTAAAAAAAAAAAAAAAAAGATGGACATACATCAAAGAACTGAAAGAGCTCCTAATGGAGCTGGAACAATTCCAGGAACAAATTAAATAACAGTCTTGGATTATAACCCATACCATAAAATATTATTCGTGAATATTATTATGAATATTATTCATGAATCATACTAATATAAATAAAATGAATAAATAAATGTTAAGAAGAGACAAATCTCCCATATATAAGACTTCCAAATTTATGTAAATACTGCCCCCTAAAAGAGGTGTAGTGTAACTCCTCACCCCTTAAATGTGGGCTGTGCACACAGTCACGGCCGCAAAATAGAAAGAAAAATACAATGCATCGTAAGAAAAGTATAATCCCATTTCCACGAAAAATGTATGTTAATGTGTGGTATATACACAAAAAGTTGTGGAAGGCTAAAAGAAAAACGTTAACATACAACTGGGGGGTAGGCTCCAGAGGTGATTTTTCCCCTTTCCCCCCTTATGTCGATAGTTGTTTTGTTTTACAATGAACGTGCACGCAAAGGTTCTTTGAAAGAGCTATTTCCTTTTCTAAAGAGACATGTATTTAACTATAAAAGAACGGGGCGGGGGCACTACTGAAAATGCAGAACCTGCAATTTCCACTCTATTAAACCGACTCCCTGACGGCAAGAAGCATCTCTGCTCTGCACCCCTAGTGCCTAGCAAGTAGCAGGAGCCCTCATAACCGCCCCGAGGCAAGAACACGCAGCACAGGGAGCAAAAAATCACGGCTTTCAGTAAAATGGCAAAATCTTTTAACTGCCAACTCCGGACAAGTTTACCTTCTAAAATGCAGCAATTTAAGAACTTTTAGAAGAACCGAATCCCCTGGGGGAAGAAGTTACGAATAAAGCAGAGGTACAGAACACGCTAAAACCAACTTGGATTCCATCTCCCAGGTCGTCCAGCCATGCCGCTCGGCCCCTGGGCCACGAGAGCAGGGGCCCAACGAGCGTCGCGTCCCCGGGCCCCTCCAGCTGGGGGGGCCACGTCCCCGGCCCCCTCGGGCTGGGACAAGGGAGCCCACGGCCGGGGCGCAGGCGCAGCAGCTTCGGTCGCCGAGCCGCGCACACTCAGAGCGGCCTGGGGGAAACGACCGGCCCCTGCACCGGATGCCGGGTCAGTCCCCCCGGCGCCAAAGCCGATGCTGCGGCTACTCGCGTCCCACTCACCGGCGCCTACTGCTGAAGGGCTCGAGAAGCTCCAAGTCGTTCAGCCTGAACGACCCCGCAGAGCGGGCGCTGAGCGGACAACTCCAGAAGGCCGGCAGAACGAGAGCGCAGGCGCGTGGTGTCACGTGCGCACTCCCGGAAGCTGCCGGCCCGCCCACCTCGGGCTGCCGGGGGTGCTGGGGAGTTCCTCCGGTTATGGCGGGGTCCCGGCCGCAGCAGGGCCCTGAGAGCGCGGCTGCCGTCGCCGTGCTCAAGCGGGCGGTGGAACTCGATTCGGAGTCCCGGTACCAGCAGGCCCTGGTGTGTTACCAAGAGGGAATTGATTTGCTCTTACAGGTTCTCAAAGGTGAGGAGGGAGAACGGCGAAAAGGAGCGGGGTGCACGCTGTGTCTGGGGCGGAGTGACAGAGTTGAAAGACGATTCTTCTACGCCCCGAGGAAGCAATCAGATAGGGGCCTTGGAAGAATAAGTATAATTTCCGAAGTCAGAAATTCAGCTAGCAGTATTCTAATCCTGTCTGTGCAGTTTTACCAAATAAGTGGTTCAATTTAGTTCAGCATCTATCTGATGAGAAAGAGTGAGAATTAAGTTTAAAGTGAAGCGGAATGCTTTATGCAAATAACGACTCCCAGGAGAAAATTTCAATGAAACCTTTATTACCGGCCCCGGCACACTTCCTAGTGAGAGTCGCACCTAATCTCCGGTGACTGCAGTTTTTATAGAACACCTTCCCGCCGCTACATATTTCTATAGCAACCAAAAACAGGATTGGTTTAATCATCATACATATTTCTACAGCAAAGCAAGCAAGCAGTGTTCCAAAAGCTGATGTTTGCTGTTAGCGTTCCAGCAGGGAGGGTGAGTGGTTGATCTTTGGGGCATGATGTACTGAGTCTTTTCAGACCTGGATGGGCACCTGCTTTCCACCCGCAATTGTTAGAGGATTTTGCTACTGGGAATTTCCTGTACTGTTTTACCTCCTTCTCAAAAGGTAGAGTGGGGCTTGGATAACACCATGGATGGCCTTGACTGCCAGGAGATTTTAACTCAATCCATAGGCAAGGAGTTTTTGTGAAGGAGTTGCATTTCAGGGCTTGTCTTTCTTAGGAATATGCTCTTCTCCCAGATTTTGCATGGCATACTCTTTCTCTTCCTTCAGGTTTCTATACAGATATCTTCTTTGTGAGGCTTCCCTGAGCTCCAATGCCAAATTGCAAATCCATCCCAGGGCTCTTTATCTCCCTTCCCTGATTTATTTTACTTAATAGTGCTAATCACCATCCAACATGCACATTTTACCCATTTATTTTCATTGCCATATCCCTTCCACGAGAATGATAGAGTATTGGTCCTGTTTTATTAATTGCTATATCCTTAGTACTTAGAACAGTGCCTGATATGTAGTAAGTTCTCAAAAGTATGTCTAGAATCAATGAATGAATGGTTCTTGAATAAATGAAGGGCAAGGATGTAGGACAAACATTAATCAATAGAGATTGAAGTCAAACAGATCAATTAAGGAGCTCCTGTAGGAACCAAGATGAAAGTAAGATAAGGACCTGAACCAGGACCATGACACCAATATTAGGGAAAGGCATTAGCATATGATTGCATGGGGGTTGAGTTTCCAGTGACTACCAAGGAGGGCTGTAAGGTTTCAAGCCTGGAAAACTGAAGCAAACACTGCCAGCAGATCAGGAAGGACCATTAAGAAGGGGCTAGTACATTTGTAGAGTTGAAGTCACTGGTATGTTTAGCCTTAAGACAGTTCCAGAAAAGTTTTGTTTCTAAAAACCAAATGGCAAATAGTTAAATTGAGAAGGCAAGTGTAAATTACTTTTCCAAAAAGAATATTAGTAAAGGTAAGAAGAGAGAAAGAAATTCGTAATTTTTAAGTGCAGCAAGATTGAGGAAAGATTGTTGTTTTGGCAGGAATTGGGAAAATGGAGCATGTTATAGGCAGTAGCAGAGTAACAATGGAGTTTAAGAAATGAGGAGTTAGATAAAGTGTAGATCTAAAGGCAGTCCAGAGTGAGTTATATGGGAAAGAATTTGGAAAGAATTACATGGATGAAAATTATAAGGATGGCTTACATTTTTGTGTATTTACTACATGCTAGGCTCTTTTATAATTATCTCAACTGTGTGGGGTACTATTACTATTTCCATGTCATGAGCGAGGATATGGAGAGGTCGAATGAATAACTGGCCATGGTCACTGTGATGGTTTGTAGCTTTATATGCCCCAGAAAAACATGTTCTTAAATCTAATCCATTCCTGTGGGGGTGAACCCATTGTAAGCAGGACCTTTTGATGAGGTTACTTCAGTTAAGGTGTGGCCTAGAATGGGTTTAATTTCTATTACTGCAGTCCTTTATAAGAGGAATGAAATTCAGACAGGGAGAGAAAGCCAGAGCAAGAAAGAAGCTGAACATCAGTGGAACCCAGAAGAGAAGGGAGAGACCAGGAGACACTGCCATGTACCTTGCCATGTGACAAGCTAAGGACCAAAGATCGCCAGCAGCCAATCCTGGAACGCCACAGTCTTTGGGAAGAAAGCATCACCTTGATGACGCTTTGATTTGCACTTTTCCCCAGCCTCAAACCGTGAGCAAATAAATTCCCATTGTTTAACCCGACCCATTTCATGGTATTTACTTGAGCAGCTTAGGAAACTAAAACAGTCACCTAAGCCAAAGTGGTAAAGCAGGTTTTGAACTAAAACAATCTGACTCCAGAGACGTTGCTGTTAACCACTACCTCTTCGTAAAGAGATCAATGACTTAATCCTGGCAAAAAGATAGGAAACTTCAAGATTTTTGTGTTTAGAGGAGCATATATCAACCTAGTGGAAGAGTATGAGTTCTCATATCACTTCACCAGAGATTTATGGATAGTTTAGGATTTTCTTGTGCTACTGTAGTATAGGCATAAGGAAGTAGGGGCTTGCATGTTATTGACTTTGGCAGTAGAAGGACTTGAAACGGAAAGATTTGAGTGATTATATCAATATCAGTCAAACGTTGGAAACAACCTAAAAGCCATTGGGTAGGAGAGTGGTTGAATAAACTATGGTCTGTCCATGCAGTGGGCTGTTATGCTGCTGAGAAAAAGGAGGAGGAAGAGCTTTATGAGCTTCACTCAACTCAGGATATATTGTTGAGTGAAAAAAAGCAAAGGACAAAGAATGTTTTTGGTATGCTGTCTTTCAGGTTACAAAAAAAAAAGAAAAGATTCATGTATCTACTCATTTGTTCCAAAGAAATACAGGCAAGATAAAGCCAGAACCGAATGAGATTGATTAATTAAAGTGTGTTGAGTGGAAAAGGCATGGAGAAGGGGTGATGGGAATGGGTTAGCCCGTGTGAAGAGAGAGTGGCATTGCTCTGAGTTACCCATTTGTAATACAGCTGAGGTGGGGAAGAAAATAGGTAACCTAAGTATGTTTGGTAATAGTACTTTAACTCTGTGCAAAACAATAATGCACAAATACTGTATTGTCTTCTAGTTGGTAGATTTGTTTCTCACAGTGAATGGGTTAGGAATGCTGAAACTACGTTAAGTGTATACTAGGATTGAACAAGTAAGTACATATATTGTGGAGAATAAGAAAATAGTGACAAATAAGGAAAGGGGAAAGGCTAGAATGAACCCTGTGGTATTACAGATATAAGCATGAACTCATGGTTTTGTTTTGTTTTGTTTTTTTAGGAGGTACCGGGGATTGAACCCAGGACCTCATACATGGAAAGCAGGTGCTCAACCGCTGAGCTACATCTGTTCCCCAGAACTCATGGTTTTTCATATAAGTATACACAGATGGATAGACACAGAAATGAATAGATGCATGTTTGTGTAGTAAACCTACATATCCTTCTAGCTTGGTTGGCTGAGAGGGTCTGTAAGTAGTGATGGAACCCTTCTTCCCCCTCCACAGGTAATGTC
This sequence comes from Tolypeutes matacus, assembly GCA_026826555.1. Classification (NCBI taxonomy): domain Eukaryota; kingdom Metazoa; phylum Chordata; class Mammalia; order Cingulata; family Chlamyphoridae; genus Tolypeutes; species Tolypeutes matacus. The sequence goes on along the minus strand of JAKSZT010036117.1, from coordinate 1,504,180 downwards.
GAGAACACCGAATGCCCAGAATTCGGTTTCTCAAGATCATTCTCTAGTAAAAGGAACTGGGCTCCTTGGAAAAATGCTTGACTCCAGGGCTGAGGCAGGGAAAATAAGATGAGTTTAGAGCAGGGGTTCTTAACCTTTTTTGTTCCATGGTCCCCTTTGCCAATCAGGTGAAAACCATGGACCCCTTACTAAGTCCACACTGTACTGTCTATTATTTAATAAATATATCACACCTGCACCAACATGTCCCCACAAGAGTAATGTTTTTTTGAATTTCAGTTTAGAGCATCTTGAGTCCTCAAATGAGGAAGTGCTCAAAAGATGGGGCCATGTCAGGAGGACACAGGAATCAATGTGATGGAGCTCGAAAGCCAAAGCTGATAATATTTGAGCAAGAAAATAATGACAGTATTGGATTATAACCTGAAGAATCAAATAAATATCCATGAGTCTACTAATATAAATAAAAAAGTGAACAAGTAAATAGATTGGGGAGAAGGGATGGTCTTCTTTACAGTAGAATCCCAATTAACAAATTTAGAAGGCATAGTGGCAATTGAAAATCACTCTTTCACAAACATCACTGCAATTCCTGCAGGCAAGAACCAGCAGCGGATGGTGGGCAAAGGAATGAGCAACAGGATATTTGCAGTCTACAAGTGTCTCCCCACAAAATACCTATTAATTACAAAGGAGAAATTAGTGACAGTGGAGAAAGCTGTGGAATTGCACCTTGACCAAGTGATCAGAGTTCACATCAGCAGTAATAAGACACATTGACAGCCTGTACCCACTGAGAAGGGCATGTCACTTCTGTGATTCTCTTGCCAAAAACACCTAACCTCATCTACTAAGAAAGTATTAGGTGAACCAAAAGGAGAAGCATTCCACAAAATAACTGACCAAGACTTTTCATAGTGTCAAGGTCATAAAGGGCAAAGAAAGACTGAGGCACTGTCACAAATTGGAGGAGACTGAGGACACATAACAACTAAGAGCAGTGTGGGATCCTGGACCAGAAAAAGAACTTCAGTGGGAAAACTGATGAAATTCGAATCAGGTTTATGAATGAGGTAACAGTATTGTATCCATGTTTATTTCCTGGCTCTGGTAATTGTACTTTGATTATGTGATATGTTAGCATCAGAGGAATGTGGGTGAAGGGAACTCTGCCATTTTTGCAACTTAAATATTAAAATATTTCAAAGTAAAACATTTAAAACTGAGAGTTAAAAATGAAATTATTGTGGAAAATATGAGCAATACCAAAGGGAAGGAAAGAAGCAAGTAAGAAGTGATTTGGTGACTGGGTTGAAGAGGGGGCCGTGGGGTAAGGTTTTATTAATAATGTGTACTCTAAGATAACTTAAATTTTGGGTGACTGCGAAAGTGAGCATTGACTCCAGTGGGGAAGTCTGGAAGAGAATTGGCTTTGTGGAGGAAAGATAGATACTGTTTACTATCTTTTGATGATGCTGAAATTTCCAAAATTGTAGGTAATTAGGACAAAACAGTGCTCACACTTGGTTTGGCATGTAATATGCCCCCTTTCTTACCCCACCAGATTTGGGGTCCCCAGAGGTGAATCACAGTATCAGAGTCCCCACTTGTAAATAAAATTTTTCAGATGCCTTGTGAAAAAATGAAGTCCTGTAGAATCAAGCCAAAGTTGAGCCTACCAACTGTGTATTTTAGAACTGAAGCAAACCATGCTAAAGGATAAGACACTTGTGGGCAACTAGAGAAACTGGAAATAATGCTGGTACAAAATTGAAAAACTGTTTGAAAACTTGAGAATGTATTTTTAAATTTATAGGCACCAAAGATGATGCAAAGAAAGATAACCTCAGAAAAAAAATTTCTGATTACATGGATAGAGCAGAAAACATAAAGAGATACTTGGACCAAGAAAAAGAAGGTAAAGAGTCAGCTTTAGAGAACGTATCCATAAGCTGCTGTGATATAGCCCGGTTCTCCCAGTGTTTCGGGCTCCTGCCCTTTGGAGCTTTGTGTGGTCTGGACCTGTCTCCCACGGTCTGGACCCTTTGCCCACGGTCTGGACCCGTTACCCACGGTCTGGACCCATTACCCACAGTCAGGACCCGTTTCCCACGGTCTGGACCCGTTTCCCACGGTCTGGACCTGTTTCCCAGGGTCTGGACCTATTATCCCCCGGAGCACACAGATCAACTGCATTTCTGATCCCTCATACACAAGCGTTTCTTAACCTGTTGTTGTGGCTGCTGTTTTTGGTGGAGAGAGGGGGATCAGAGACCTCTTTGAAAATCTGATGAAAGCTATACATACTTCAGAACCGTGTATGCTGTTTTAAGTCAGTCACAGACCCCTGTGAAGCTCCAGTTTAAGATCTACTATACAGTTATACCGAATGGAACTCCTGTGTTTTATTTGGGTTTCTTTTTATGAAATGGAGAAAATCATTAAAGCTGCTAAAGAAACTCCTGGGACTAATCTGGGATTTTATCATGAATCAAAATATTTGAGGAGTTAAGGTCCCTAACGCCAGAGGGGAAGTAGGTACGGTTTCCCATTTGTTAGTTACCTGCTCATGAGCATCCAGTTTTCAGGCATCACTGCTGCTCTAAGGGGCCCTCCTCTTCCAGCAACCTCTCCCCTCCTCCTAGTATCTTGTAGCAACCCATATCCCAGGTACCCCCACTGAGCTCCTCTGTTGAGTGGGAATAAAATGGTGTTTCCTTCGCCCCAAGTTGAAATCAGAGTGAAAATTTCCTCCCAAACATGAAATAGGTATATAGGTTTTACAGTACCATCAGTCCACTGAGTCAGATTAACCTATGTGGCTAGCATGGCTTAAAAATCAATGTACTTTCTATCTGTGGGAATATTTGGAACAGAATCCAAACCACAGATTTTTAAGCAAAGTTTAAAGTACAACCACCCTATAAATTAGAAATCTGACAGTGGGGGGTCATAATTTTAAAAAACCTTAAACATCTCTGATAACTTATTCAATAATTATTCATTTGGAATTAAATTTGAGACTCTCCCTACTGAGCCTGTGACATCTTGATCTTTCAATTGGGTTCTTAAGAAAGTAATATAAGGGGAATGGATGTGGCTCAAGCAGTTGAGCGTCTGCCTCCCACACAGGAGGTCCAAGGTTCAGTTCCCGGTACCTCCTAAAAACAAAAAGAACAAACAACAAGCAAATAAAAAAACCAACTCAGGGGAGCCGATATGGCTCAGTGGTTGAGCGGTTCAATCCCTGGCCCTGGTACCGCAAAAAAAAAAAAAAAAAAAAAGTAATGTAAACATCTGCTTAAAACTCTCTCCAGGTTCTACGAAAGACTTCTAAAACTCCACATTATACTGCCTTTATGTGTAATACTCACTTTAACTATTAAATTATGTCTAAAGAGAAGGACCAGATGGCCATTGAGTTATGGCTTGTGGTTCTACCCATGAGGACAGGACGTGATCAGACACATTTATACATACACTCTTCTCCTGAACGAACTGTCTGGTCTATAAGATCTGTTCCAAGAAATCTCTGGACTTTGCCCCCTCCCCCTGCCCCCAGCCTCTGTGAGGGCAGAAACCAATTTGCCTTATTCACCTCTGTATCTCTAGCACCTTGTAATTTGCAAGAATGTAATCATTCAACAAATATTTGCTCAATGAATGAATTTAAAAAATTAGTTTGTATCTGACCATGATTAATCACTATAGATGAAATATACTATGTGCAAAAAGAAAAGTGGTCACTGTTTTATTTTTGAAGCTTGTGTTTTTTAGATGGAAAATATCACAAGCAAATTAAAATAGAAGAGAATGCAACAGGTTTCAGTTATGAGTCACTTTTCCAAGAATACCTTAATGAGACTGTTACAGAAGTTTGGATAGAAGATCCTTATATTAGACACACTCATCAGGTAAATGAAATGGACTAAAATATGAGAGATTAGTATTTACAAGGCACCAGCTAGTAATAACCCATCCTCATGTCTTTCAGCTGTATAACTTTCTTCGGTTTTGTGAGATGCTTATTAAGAGACCATGTAAAGTGAAAACAATTCATCTTCTTACCTCTCTGGATGAAGTAGGTACCTGAAAGCATTTACCCTTTCTTGACTCTGTTACTTCTGCCTAGTTACAAGGTGGAGTCCGCCCAGGGAAAACCTAGACAGATGCTTCAGCTAGAGCTTTCTCCTTGGGAATTAACTTAGGAGCATCAATGAGAGGCATAAAACATTTTGAGAAAAAATGTTGATTTTAATATATTGACCAAATATTTGGCCACTTTGCTGAACTCTTGAATTAATTCACATAGTCTGTCAGCTTCCTCTCTCGGAGATTCTAGGAGGTGATCACATTGTGTATAATATTGACAATTTTGTCTCTCCTTTACCAATTATTTTATTTATTCTTTTTCAATATTGACTGCAGTGGCCTTCTGGGGGATAGTGGTGTGACAGTGGGCATCTGTGTCTTGACTTTGACTTAAACGGGAAAATGCTTCTCAATCTGGTTTCTGGGATTAATATGAGAAGAAGGCAGCCCTACCCGAATGACTGAAAGCATTAATAAAATGGATTTCAGGGGACAGGACTGCGTTGTGTTATGTTCATTATAGAAACAAATGAAGTGGAGCAGGTGTAGCTCAGTGATTGAGCGCCTGCTTCCCATGTACGAGGTCCCAGGTTCAATCCCCAGTACCGCCTTAAAAAAAAAAGGAAATTAGTGATGACTTTGATAAAAACAATTGCTCTTAAATTATGTCACATTTCTTGGTTGCTTCTTTGAGACAATAGACTTAGAAACTAGTATAGAACTTTTCCGTTTTAACTTGCTTAGGGATTGATTTAAAATATTAATAATTGAGGCAGAAAATTATATTTTTGCTATTAACAGGGCAGTGGGAAAGAGCAGCAAAGTAGTGGCCTGAAAGAAATAAGAGAGTCGCTCAAGAATCACGGAGTGCTGTTGGAGTTAGAATACTCCTCTTCAATCCATGACCGGGAAATCAGGTTAGTGTATAGTAGTGTCTTGTTTATTTTTATGCAGTAAAAATAATTTAAGATCTTTTTTTTATAAGTTAGGCTTTCTATAATTGCATATAAACATTAAACTTAAAAACTCAAATACAGCCCAATTTTAGAATCTTATCACTTTTGAGAAGAAAAAAGACTTGGTTTACTTTATCCTGTATAAGTTTAATATTTGCTAGTGGAATAAAACTTATATGTTCTATGTCATGTGGGAAGAGGAAGTACTTTTTGATCTATTCAATATATACTAATGATATTGGTATAATTTCCTTTTCTAGCAAAATTAATATTTACTTAGTGTGGTTTTATTTCTTGTGGTTAATTAAATATTCTGGTAGGCATGACAGTGTACTGTCTGTAAGAAAACAGTATAGGCAGTTACTTTAGTGATAAGTTCCCTTCTGTTTAGCATATCGCTCTACATATGTTTTTAGCAGTGGCACCCAGAGTTTTAATGAAAATGTAAGCACAACTTAAACTGTGAAGCAGGTGAAAATGAAGCTGCTCTCCGTGAAGCAGAGGTCAGGAGCCAGGGCTCCTGCTCACCTTCCCTGCTTCTAGGTAGGGGACCCCGGAAACACCACAGACTGCCTGAGTACTCTTTGAAACCACTTGTGAGCAGAACAGGAAATTCTTATCAGCAGGCTGATGTTCAAGAGTAACCTTTAATCAAAGCAGCTGACTGCTTTTATGAACGTATTGTTTCAGTGTAGACACAGCCCACGATTAACCCCAGCTTTGATTCAATTTATACCACTGGAGGAAGTGGCTTTCTTTGTTAAGGAGAAAGTTTGCCAACACTTTATAACAGCTTTGATGTTTGTCGACTTATATGTATCTTTTTTTTTTTATTTTTTATTTTTTAAGATTTTATTTATTTATTCATTTATCCCCCCCTTGCTGCTTGTGCTCGCTGGGTCAGCTAACCACGCCGTGCGGGCGGGCTTGCCTTCACCAGGCAAACGGGAGCCCCACTGATTGAGCCACAGCCGCTTCCCTATATGTATCTTGAATATAATACCATATACTAATTTCAATAGGTTCAACAACGGATGGATCATTAAGATTGGAAGGGGACTTGATTATTTTAAGAAACCACAGGTAGGATATAATCTTACGGTTGGGTGTAGCATACTTTTTGTATCATTTTTTTTTTTTAAGATTTTATTTATTTATTTATTTATCCCCCCCTTGCTGCTTGTGCTCACTGTGTCCATTTGCTGTGTGTTTTTCTGTGTCTGCTTGTCGTCTCCCTTTGTTGGGTCATCCTGCTGCGTCAGCTCACTGCACCGTGCGGGCTGGCTTGCCTTCACCAGGAGGCCCCAGGAATCAAACCCGGGGCCTCCCATATGGTAAACGGAAGCCCAATCGATTGAGCCACATCCGCTTCCCTGTATCATTTTTAACAATACTCTTTTCTTCCCTTCTTAGGGTCGGTTTTCCCTTGGATATTGTGATTTTGATTTAAGACCATGTCATGAAACAACAGTGGACATTTTTCATAACAAGCACACACAAAAAATATGATGGGTAGTAGCCTAATTTACATTATGTATTTCTATTTTAAGTGAATATTGGATTTCTTTTTTTACTTTGGACAGATCATTGCTTTTATGTATGAATTTAACAATAAACTTATAAATTTCTACTAATTTATGGGTCCACTGTTACAGTTGTGTGAACATTTCTAAATATTTTGTAAATATGTTAGTAGATTTACAGTGTTTCTTTTCAAGTCATTTAGTTAATTTAAACATTTTACCAACTTTTCTCCTACCTGGCTGTTGGGGACCGAGTCAACAAAAAATGAACATCTGGTATGAGGATAAATTGGATATTAATCTTGCCCCTGGGCGTTGAGAGTCCAGGAGAGAAAATCATTGTGGATTAGATTGCTCTTAAGACAGATAAGCTTGGCAGGTCTTGTAACCAGAAAAAAGTTACAACGTTAATTTTGTCACAGTTAAGATAATTGTCTTTGGCAGATATTCACCAACATTTGGTTGTCCAATATTACATAATTCCATAAAGGCAAATCAACCCGTTTAGTTACCTCTGTGCATTTTGCAACTCATTCACCTTGATGGCACATCTGTAAAGTCTTGCAGCTTAGAATCAACTGTTCTGGGAAAACGTATCCATCCAGATGTCAGTTGAGTGGTTGGAGACAACGTTTTTGTTCTAGGGAGCTAGGCTGAGAGAGGGGATTTATGCTAAAGGCAGTCCAAAATCTCAAAGGATACGTTAAGTAAAAGACTGTAGAGGAGAACTGAAGTACCAGTGATGGGGAGGACACATCAACTTCACAGTTGGAGAGGATTCAAGCCAGGTCCCATGGTGTGGAGGACCAAAACCAAGTGGAGGCCATGGGAACACGGTTGGGGCAGAGTGGTCCTTGCCAACCTTGGATGCCAGCAGGACACAGTGGAGTTAGCATACAAGGACAGAAAGGGCTTCCAGAAAAGTTTCTGATGATTTTCTTTGATGTTTTCAGGTTCAGGTGCTGATAATGCTGAACTGACAGTTTTTAGACTCAAACCGGTTTTGCCAATCTTTATTACATGAGATTCATTGTCTCAGTAGAGCACTTGCACAAGCATTAGACCTGATCTTGGATCTAAGATTCCTTTCTGCAGAATATCCTACCTTATCTTGCCAGGTACCCATCACTCTGTAGAGGCAAAATGGCTTTTCTTCAGGGGAGAACATTTGTTAAACCTTGCTACTTCCACATTAAAATAACATTTGGTTTCTAGAGCATATGGATATGAATCTGCATACCTGGCTAACAGATAATGATATTTAAGAAAGAGACTCTACAGACAAGCTATCCATTCGAGGTATTTTAAGTTATACCCCTGGATCAAATTATAACATGAGAAGGCTCCCAGGATCAAGTCTACCTACTCTTAAATAAGAAATGTGGAAGCTTTGAAAGCTATAAGTTTTATGGAAGGATGTGAAAGAAAACCAGAATAACTGGAAAGACAAAATTAATAATCCTGAAAGGGAAGCTTAATAACGATAAGATGTCAGTTCTCTCTAAATTATAAGTTAAGTGATAAAGGAGACTAACAATAGGAGACTTGCTCGAGCAACTATAAAGACATAATATACAGGGAAGCGGATGTAGCTCAATCGATGGGGCTCCCATTTACCATATGGGAGGCCCCAGGTTTGATTCCCGGGGCCTCCTGGTGAGGGCAAAGCTGGCCCGCATGGCGCGGTGAGCTGACGCAGCAGGACGACCCAACAAAGGGAGACAAGAAAAAACGCACAACAAATGGACACAGCAAGCACAAGCAACAAGGGAGGATAAATAAATAAATAAAATCTTTAAAAACAAAAAACAAAAAACACATAATATACTGCTACAATAACATTTTTTAAATGTATGGGAATAGGAACCAGCAAATAAATCAGTGGAGCTAAGGTGTGCTCATGTGGTTGTTGAGGAAAGCAAACACCTCCCCAAGAGGGCAGGAGAGCTTGCTGAGGATGCGGTGGAACGTCTAATTACCACTGTGCAGAATCCACGCCAGTACAAGATCCCTGACTGGTTCTTAAGCAGACAGAAGGATGTCAAGATGGAAAATACAGCCAGGTCCTGGCCAGTGGTCTGGACAACGAGCTCCACGATCTGGAGCAACTGATGGAGATTCGGGCCCACAGAGGCTGCGCCATGTCTGGGGTCGTCCGTGGCCGGCACACCAAGACTACTGGGTGTATCCAAGAAAAAGTAAGTCTCATCTATTAATAAATAGTTTATACACACACAAAACAACCACCACCATATGACATCAAGTTTTTAAGTAGAAAAAGGGTTAATATTCCTAACAGGTCATTTTAGTAGGTGAACTTGTTCTCACCCCCTCAGCCTCATCAAAGGCTGGTCCTTTTAGCAATCCCTCCCTCTCCGGCATCTTCCTTACCAGTGCATGCCTGCCTATCCAGATTCCACCCTACTTCTTTGTTCTTCAGAAGCCATCTTCTTGAAAGAGCTGTCTCTGTGCCAGGGGTTCTTAACCTTTTTTGTTTCACGGACCCCTTTGCCAGTCAGGTAAAAATCACAGACCCCTTACTAAGTCCACACTATACTATGTATTATTTAATAAATATATCACACCGCACCAACACGGCTCCACTTTCAATTCAAGCTCACGGACCCCTGCTCTATACAGGTTTTTCCCTTCCAGTTCCTCACCACCCAATCACACCAGCTCACTTCCATCTGGCTCCACCGCAATTGTGCCACTAAATTTACTTTCATCAAGATCAGCAGTGACCTCCACATCATCATCTCCAGTGGGCATGCTTTTACTCTCACATACTTGAACTTTCAGGATCATTTGACCCAGTTGACCACTCCCTTGACACTCAATGTCCATGAAATACTCTCTCCTCGACTTCTATCTCTTCCTCCTCCTTAAATATCTTAATATCTTAAATATCAGATTCGCTTATACTCTTTCTATCTGTACTCTCTTAGGTGATTATGTCGGTAAGTGTCCTCTGTAAAATGCAATAGAGGGGGGCAGATGTGGCTCAAATGGTTGGGCATCCGTCTCCCATATGAAGGGACCTGGGTTCGATCCCCGGGACCTCCCAGTAAAAAAAAAAAAAAAAAAAGCAATAGAGGGAAGCGGATGTGGCTCAAGTGATTGGGCTCCCATATGGTAGATGGGACCTCCTGGTGAAGGCGAGCTGGCCTGCACTGCGAGCTGATACCAAGATGACTCAACAAAAAAGAGACGGGGGTGGGGGGGTGGAGACAATGAGAGACACAACAAAGCAGGGAGCTGAGGTGGCTCGAGCAAATGGGTGCCTCTCTCACGTCCGAGAACCAAGATCAGTTCCTGGTGCCTCCTAAAGAGAAGATGAGAAGACAAGCAGACCCAGAACAATGTACAGCGAATGGACACAGAATGCAGACAGCAAGCACAGGCGGCAAGTGTGTGTGTGTGTGAATAAAAAAAAATAAAAAAAAAAAAAGCAGCAGAACTCCTCCTACCTGATGTAAGTAAAACAGAGATTTATTATAAGGAGAATGGTTAGCTCAAACCATCACAAGAGCTATAAGCTCAGATTTAGAGGCTTTGCAGGGGAAAATTGCATCTAGGATCAGAGCACAGAACTAATTCAGTTGGAAACCACAGCTGCCCCCAGTGCAAGGCCAGATGCCACAGCCTGTGCCATCTACATCCCTGGCATTGGGCGCACGCCCACTGCCAGGCTCCTGCCACTCCTGCAGAGAAGGGCTGCACCATCCCTGCTTGTCTGCACCACTAGCTGCCGATCCAGCCTGGAGCAGGTGCACCTGCTGGCAGAGCAAGAGACATGCATCCACACCCTAGCTGCGAGGCAGGCCAGGGAGGGAGTTTCTGCAGAGGGAGGTGGACTCTGCCTCCCACCAAGTTTCATAAGGTGGAGCTTTCCCAAACATGGGAAGGAGACGTGGATGCTAAACATTTAAATGTATGAACTTCAGATGAACATTAGTGTTATATCGATGAACTAAGGATGGCCTCTGTGCAGCAGCCCTGGATGTTATTCACTTCATTAGAAAAACTTACCTGCACCAAACTCAAATTCTTACACATCCAATTCTTTGGTTTTTTTTTAAGCCCAAATAAGCAATTTTTAGCTACTGAGTTATTCTGCTTGGCATACCTATGAAACTGCGCCTCTCTCCCCCAGTTTGCCCGGCTTCTTCTCCACTGGCTCTTTGTGCAGCAGCTGACCTTTAGAAGGTTTCCAGTTGAGAGCCTGCCCTCCCTTGGCAAACCTGCCAAAGCGCCCCCCGAGGAAATCGCTTGTGTATTCCTGCCCTCTAGTGGCCAAATCTTTTTCTTGGTCACCTGAGAAGTCCTCAAATGCCAACACAAAAAAGTCCCCAGTAAAAGTGCTATTTATGTGCTGTCAACTCCCAAGTGTATAAATTGAGCTGAGACTTCTTGGAGTTCTAGTGTCATATTTGACATTTCTTCTGGCATCAGAAACACAGAAACATTTCCAATATAAATATGCCCAAATGAACTTTTAACACAGACCCCCATTCTCCATGTTTACCCTTACCCATTCCATTGCTCAAAGAAGAAATCAAGAAGTGATCTTTGATTTCTCGCTCTTTCATCCTCATATGCAAGCCATCATTGAAGGTATGCCTGTAAAATATACCATGAAATGTCCAAATGGTGCTTGGTCAGATTTCCCTTTTGGAACCTGGAGCCTTTGACCCCATTCACCTGATTGCACTAAAGCACATGATATCAGGTTCTTTCTCAAAAATAATTTTTACATGTTTAATGTAATGCTGAAAAATATGCCCATGACTAAAATCCATGGTCCATTGAGTATTGATTAAGATTACCAGGTTGCTACCATTTCTTGCTCTTTTATATGTCTTGAGGATTAAAAACAAAAGAAAATTAAAAAAATATATGCTCATGAAGAGCAGATGTGGCTCAGGCAGTTAAGCGCCTGCTTCCCACATAGGAGGTCCCGGGTTCAGTTTCTGGTGCCTCCTAAAGAAGAGAAACCGAGCAGAAAAACCAAAACAAAAACAACAAGCAGACAATGAGCACAAACAAAGAGCAAAAATAATGAGCAAACAGACAAGGGGCTGTGGGTGGTTGGGGAAATATGCCCATGATTGTGCCGACTTGCTACTTAACATGGCTGTGAAAAAAACAAAAGGACCTGCCCATTAAATCTGCCTCCAATGAAGAACAGCTCAACTGCCAATCCGGTTTTTCCAGGAGCAACTTGACAGTAAAATCCTCTCACTTACTCCATGCCCACTTTGAGACAACCAGTTGTAGGTAAAACTGTATCCTCTCCTGCTCCCCCTTCTCAAAAAGAAAGGGGGGGGGGGGGCGCCTGGATCCCCTAGGCTACAAGAAAACTCCCAAGAGGACTGGAATCCATGTGATGTTCTGTCGTCTCAAAGCTATCACTAGGCCTCTCAAGGTCCAGAAATTCCTGCCTCGTTTCCTTTGACGAGAACTAAAATTAAGCCTCTCCCTGAAAACGGGAGTCATCGCTCGTTTCTGGCAAGTGCCTCAACACCGTCCACTTCCACCCACCACCAGCACATCTCTTGCAGACTCCCGCGGCCGCCTCCCGCGTCTCCTGCTTCCTCTCATCCTCACTCTTCTCTGTTCTCCACAGAGCAGCCCACGAACCGTTTTTTAAGAGATTTATTTATCACCACCCCCACCCCGCATTGTTTGCCCTGTCTGCTCTCTGTGTCCATTTGCTGTGTGCTCTCTGTGTCTGCTCATCTTCTCTTTAGAAGGCACTGGGAACCGAACCTGGGACCTCCCATGTGGGGGAGAGGCACTCAACTGCTTGAGCCACCTCAGCTCCCAGCATTGTTGTGTCTCTCATTGTCTTTCCTCTTTGTTCTCCTCGTTGCGTCATCTTGCCGTGCCAGCTCGCTGTCTTGCTCGTCTTCTCCAGGAGGCACCAGGAACTGAACCTGGGACCTCCCATGTGGTAGGCAGGAGCCCAATTGCTTGAGCCACATCTGCTTCCCCCACGAACCTTTTAAACTCAGTCTTCCCAATGCACTGGAAACACAACCCAGCTCTACTCTGAAGACTTTGAAAGTCTGGCTTATCTCACCACTTTCATCCTGCCCCATGTCCCCACTTGTTCCACACTTGAGTTCACCTGCACTTCCACTCAATTCCACCCATAAACCTAGTTCTTTCTTGCTTTAGGGACTTCCTGTATGCGGTCTTCTCGACCTCGTGGCAAATCATACTTTTAAAAAATGGCTGCAAGACCCCAAACCAGCAGCCCTGGTCGTACTGTAATTGTGACATTCCTCCCATCAGGAGGTGTGTGCCTCTGCTCCCTCCCCTTGCATTTGGCTGTCTGTGACTACAGCAGAAGTGGCATTACGTGATTTCAAGAGGCCGCCCTAAGAAGCAACGCAGCCTCTGCTTGGCTTTTTGGGTCACTTGCTCTTGGGACCCTGGCACCACGCTGTGGGGACGTCCAAGCAGCCTTGGTGAGACCCAGGTGGAGAGGAGCTGGGACCCTCAGCCCACGGCCCAGCTGAGCGCCAGCATCAAAGCGCCAGCCACGTGGTGGGGAGAGGCTTCCAGCCCGCTGAGCTGCCCAGCTGATGTGGGAGCGGACGAACTCTCCCCACCGAGCCCTGCTCTGTTGTGGATCCATTAATAAAATCAACGAATGTTGTCGTTTTAAGCCACACAAGTTTTGTCCTGTAGATAACGGGTACGACCTGGAACACACTGCCTCCCCACCCTACGTTGCACTCTTCAAAGGTCATTTTAAATGTCCCATCCCTGAAGCTCCAGGCAGGTAGCCCCAATTATTGTCTATTAGAACAGTCTGGAATTTTCCTTCATAGATTCCCCATTTTGTAATTATCTATTGATTGGCTCTACTTTTCCCACTACTTTTCTTTTAAACTGCAGGTTTTGACCTATTAATGGTTCTTAAAATAAATTCTTACAAGATAAAATAGAATTCAAAGTATCAGAGAAGTAAATAGTAAAGGATAAGCATTGTTTTGGGAAACTTGTTCAGGTATATATAAATATGTGTGCTGGGGTACAATGTGCATTTCTTATTCTAGTTTTACTCTGGTTTTTAAAAGTTTGAAATCCACTACACTAAACTGCCAATGCCATGTTGATCATCTCTTTCCCTCACCATAAATATCCAACAACTAGCAGTGTCTGGCACAAAGTAGACACTTAATAAACACAAATAGGTACTGTATAAATCAGAGAATGAATATATGGATGAAAGAACTGTAGAGACAGGAATAGGTTGACGCTGCTGCTCCTCTGGGCAAGCCTGGCAATAAAGGGATGGAGAGAAACAGTAAGAGCTTGAGCAGGAGAGTTCTGGGGAAAGGGAAGATGTGAGCTTGTTCGCTCACAAACAAACAAAAAACCCAGCTCTCATTAGGGAGCGGATGTAGCTCAGTGGTTGAGCACCTGCTTTCCATGTACAAGGTCCACAGTTCAATCCCCAGTACCTCCTAAAATATATGTATTTTTGATAGTGTGAGGTCCAAGCACAGGCTGGAAAGGACAAAACCCAGGGTACAATTAGAGGGATTCACTATGGAAAGGAGGTCTTTCGGTCTCTGAGATTGAATGGAAAGAGAAATGTTGAGGTAGAGAATGTGGGTCTGAAGGCACTCATTTCTTAGGGCCTCAACTCTTTCAGCAAATTATGAGTCAAGATTTTTAAAAATATTGAGAAGTAGCTTTTTTTTTTTTTTTTTTTTTTAAAGACTTATTCATTTCTCCCCGCCTCCTTCTTATTTGCTCTTGCTGTGTGCTGTGTCTTTAGGAGGCACTGGAAACTGAACCTGGGACCTCTGATGTGGGAGGCAGGCGCCCAATCGCTTGAGCCACCTCCATTTCCTGTTTTGCTGTGTCTCTAATTATGTTTTTCTTCTTCTGTCTCTTGTTGCATCATCTTGCTGTGCCAGCTTGCTGTGCCTGCCGGTCACGCCAGCTCACTGTCTTCTTTAGGAGGCACCGGGAACCAAACCACAGACCTCCCACGTGGTAGGCAGGAGCTCAGTCGCCTGAGCCACATCTGTTTCCCAGAAGCAGAATTCTGAGCTTGAGAAGAGTGGAAACATTTAGGAATAAGCTCCCTGGAGAATGAAAGGGAGTCAACCAGAGATGAGTTGGATCTGACACCAAAAAAAGGAGTAAGTTGAAAATGATAAATATGAAATAGGGTTAATGTGCATGATTATGTGAATTTCTGTTCTTGCATTGACTGCCATCCTAAGCATAGGAGGAGAAAAATCAATGGTTGAGTTGTTGGTTTTTTTTTTTTTTTTTTTTTTAAAGCTAAGTATGGTAGAAGATAAAGGGAAAGAAGCAAATGAACATGCTGGTAAAAGGTACAGTATATTTGAAATAATTCAGGCTGGGCAGGAAGGAAAATGAGGGAAGGAAATATTAGGGAAGAGCCAAGGGCCTAGAAAAGTACAATGGGCTTAATTTAGTGGGGGATGATGGATAGATATGAAGATATAATTAAAAGGGAGAATTGCAAAGTTTAAGGTAGCAGAGGTGGCAAGAAGCCTGGCTTACATTCCTTAAAGGTTAGGAAAACAAGGAATTAACTGTGACATAGTATACATAGCCAAGATGGTGACAAAGGAAGGAGCTGAAGATAGGTATCTGTTTGCCAGGTATTAAACTTAATGAAGGAAATGAGTAACCTAGAGGTCAGTAGAGAAGGATAGACAATAAAGTTATTGAAAGATGGTGTAAGCCTATTTTAAAAAGATGTACAATAAACATTTAAAATGTTTATTTTCTCATCAAAACTGCCAATATTGAGACATTTTAATCACATTATTCTCTTAAGTTTTTCACATAGAAAATTCCATTTACTGTGTAGTTCATGGTCTTCTGGACAGGTTCTAAGCAATATATTTGCTAGCATGGTAGTTTCAACTGGGCAAAACTTACTGCCAACCAAACTGGAATTGAATCTGTCACAAATTTCCCGTGGCAACCAATGCTCAGGTGCTTCAATGCTGCAGCTTTCAATTCTTCCATTCTTTATGTCTATGTATACTTTAATTTCCAAGTGTGACTCTTCATAGAACACTTTAAAGGAAGTGCTTACGCTAAACTTGGGAGTTTTGCCATACAGCCACTCCCAAGTTTGTAGTTCTTTGGCTCTGCTATTTATCCCTGGAAGCAGGGTCTCATCAGTGGGGTCTATCAGGCTAATGTGGTTACCGATTTGGTGATAAGCAGCATACTCTGCAGCCACAGCATTCATCAGCGCCTCACAGGTCAGGGTGGGGTCTTTCTCCAGAAGGTTCTTTACGACGGAAGGTATGCTAGCAGTGGCGTTGCTCCTGATCCCTTGGTAAGGGCTCGTCAGCAACGAGGACAAGACGGTGCCATCGGTGCTGCATAATAAAGTGCAGTGGTGGTAAGCCGCCGTCCGGCCAATCTTGGACGCTGTGCCTGAGATTTTAAACTGCCCATCGAGTAAAAGGTCAAATCTTTTAGTAGCCTGTACATCCAGCTGGGGCTGAACGGCATTCAGGGCTCTCACAACTAATTTCAGGTTTTCCATCCTATCATACTTGCTCTTGGTTGTAAAGAAAGTCAAATTGATATTTCCCATATCGTGGTAGACCGTTCCTCCTCCACTTCTTCTCCGAGCCAGTTTTATACCTTCTTCTCTCATCAGGTTCAGGTTACACTCCTGCCAGGGATTCTGATGCCTACCAATTACAACAGACGGAGAATTTCTCCAAAGGAAAAGAACTGGCTTGCCTTCTAGGTTCATATGGTCATGGATCCAGTCTTCCAAAGCCAGATTCTGGTAAACATTACTGGAAGTAGACTGTAAAATGAGCCCACTTTGTCCTGTGTTTTTAAAACCAGCAGCTGGGATCTTGAGGTTACAAAGTAACTGGAAGCAATTCTTCATTGAAAATGGGATCAGCATGCTTTTAAAAATGGGAGACAAACAAATTAACTGATTGAAAAAAGAAAATTAAATTCTCTTTTCAGCTGTCAATTCTTGGTTATTTAATCCAAACGAATTCTCTAAGTATCCAGTACAATTGCTTTTTTTTGTCTTGAGCCTTATCATTAGTCTTGAATAACTCGACAACAGAGGAAGTAAATTAAGACAAACCCCAAACAATTTCAGTTTAAATTGAATAAAGGTGCAGATTTTTCAAGCAAGAGTTCTGGGGCAAATATATTACATCTGTAATATATCCCAAAGCCAAGCTAAACAAACTATTTTGAATTCACAGGTAATAAATGTTGAATGAGAAAAATAAGAAAACACATATAAGCAAAAGCAAGAAAATAAAATAACCCATAATCCTACTTGGAGGCACAGTTAACATTTTGAAGTGTACCAATTTTTTTTTCCTGTGCACGTATACACACACACACACACACACACACACTTTCCACCACAAAAGTGGAACCATATTATTATTTCATTCAACATCAATGTATTTTTACATCAGCTTTAATGGTTGTGTAACAGTCCATTGTCAGATGTAAAACAGTTTACTCAATCAGTCTCTCAGCCTGTAATTTTTGATTGTAGAAAGTTTTTCTCCGTAACAATATGTTCACAAAATCTCTGTGGAAAGCTTTAATTAATTACTATTTGTCTTTGGGATATATGATTGATTGGCAGAATAACTTTTATTTAGATCAATATTAAATTAGGATGGATCTCCTGAGGTCAGGGAGAGAGGCAGAGTATGCAGGGTTATATGGGAAAGCTATGAACAAATTCATTATGTTTGGGCACTTTACATATTATTTTTGTTAGCTGTGCTGGTGAAATGTTAGGTGGCAGAAGTTGAAAATACTACCTATAATAATGAAGAAAATTTGACAAGCTATGACCTTAAATAGACTATTTTATTCCAATTCTATATGTCAGAATGATTGTACTTTTCCATTAGGTTGAAGAACTGGTGGAGAGTGGGTTATTAAAGTCTGTAACTAGGCAAACTCTTTAGTCAAATGATTTCCTAGAAGTGCGACTGCTAGGTTAAAGGGTCTTCACGTTTTCATCACTCCATGTATTTTGATGAGTTGTTCCACAGAAAGGTTGAACCAGTTTTCACACCCTCGGTCTAAAAAGATCAGGAAAGGCTAATAGAGGAGGGGATACTTGAAGAGTCTCAAAATCTGATGGTGTTTACCAGGTGTATGGGAGTAGCATATTTCAAGCACACGCAGAGGTAAAAAGCCATATAATGGTGGTGATGGTAGCACCACATTGTGAATATAATTAACAGCAATGAATTATATATTTGAATGTGGCTGAAAGGGGAAATTTTAGGTTGTCTATACATTATTAGAATAAAAATTTTACAATCAAAACAGAAAAAAATGCGAATATTCTCGCTGACCTGATTTTGTGATGATCAGGGCAGGCTAAACATTCGTTATATTAGAAACCATGCATGTGTCCCCAGACCTACCTTTTCTCCCTAGGTCTGGTTTTTAGAATGCTGGAGATAAACCAAGCCTGATTTATTATATGACCATCCTATATGGGAAATGACTGTAAGTATCTTTGGTCAATCTTAAGAGATACAGCAGGGGGGTGGATGTGGCTCAAATGGTTGGGCGTCCGTCTCCCACATGGACAGACCTGGGTTCGATCCCTGGGACCTTCCGGTAAAAATGAAGGAAAAAAAAAAAAAAGAAAAATATAGAAGGTGCACCACTAGGCCCTGCGAGTGGGTGAGCCCCCCAGGCCCCGTGCGCAGGTGTGCTGCCAGGCCCCGCATGTGGGTGAGCCCCCCAGGCCCCGTGCGCGGGTGCGCCTCCAGACCCCACATGCGGGTGAGCCCCCCAGGCCCCATGCATGGGTGCCCCGCCAGGCCCCACGAGCAGGTGCACTGTCAGGCCCCGTGAGCCACACAGCAAGATGATGACGTAAGAGGTGAGCGATACAAGGGAGAGCCAAGATGAGACACGCCGAAAAACCAGGAACTAAGGTGGCGCAGGTGGTTGGACGCCTCTCTCCCACATCGGAGGTTCTGAGGATCGAATCACAGTGAAGACAGGAGGAGAAGGATGAGAAGAGAGGGCAGGAAACGGACACAGAGAGTTGCCCAGCGAATGGACACAGAAACAGCAAAAATGGAGGGGGGCACTAAAAATGGATAAAAGTAAATGAATAAATAAATCCTTAAAAAAATATATAGGGGGGTAAGATATGGACTATAGTTAGTAGTAATACTTTGACGCTTATCTTTCATGATTTGTTAACAAATGTTCAAATGTTTCACAATGCAAAGTATTTGTGTTGGGGTGATGTGTGGGAGCCCTGTATGATGTTATGCATGTTTGTTTTGTAAGTTCACAATGTTTACTGAACACTTAATGTTTATGTATGTTCATGTATGAATACTTCAAAAAATTGTTTAAAAAAAACAAACAAAAAATCATAGGACTGTACAACAAAGACAGTGACCCTTAATGTAATCCATGGACTATAGTTAACAGTACAATTATAAAAACGCTCTTTCATGAATTGAACAAATGTACCACACTAATGCAAGTAGTTAATAAAAGGGCAGTAAAGGGGAACTCTGTATTTTATGCATGAGTTTCCTATAAACCTAGAGTTTCTCTAATAAAAACAAACAAAAGAAAAAAGTCATCTAAGAGTGAGGCGTGTTTGCGTCCCCAGTCTTCTAGCTCCACTGAAGCCTATGGCTACGCTACCCTAGGAAGACTCTGCAGTCAGATTGCATTTCTTTGGTTAATCAATGTGTTCTTGGTTCTGTTTGACCAACTTTGATATATTCCCTCATTCGTTCAATAAGTACTTGAGTGCTTACTAGGTGCAAGGTAGTAAGGGACATAAGGGGATAGAGGAGGGAAGGAGACAAGTTCATGAAATTCTAAGATAGCTGGACTTTTTTCTAAGGGCAGCTGGTCTCAACTGACGCATTTTAAGCAGGCAAATGTTAAGTCCAACATTACAAAAACTGCCTCAGCCAGCAGTGTTGAGTATGGATTAGAGAGAGGCTCGACTAGGGGCAGGAGACCAATTAATAGACTAATGCAGTTGTTCAAACCAGAGATAACAAAAGTGTGACGAGGGTGGTAGACAAACAGAGAAGGGGATATGAAAGATGTTAGAGAAGTAGACTGGTCCTTGCCTTCAAGAAACTCACATCTAGTGGGAGATACTAAAAAACTAGTCAGGCAGTAATTTTAAAATAGTGTCATAACTGCTATGAGAGGTGTAAGTCCATTAGAGGGCCATTTAATCCTCTAAGTAGTGGAAGTAACATTTAAACTGAGAAACAAAAGGAGTAAGTAAAAGGGTTCCAGCAATGTACAGCAGCTTGGAGGAGAAGTAGAACATGACCCATTCAAAGACTTTAATTCCATTGGCTGGTACTTAAGATGGGCAAGGCGGCTAGTATTAAGAGTGGAAAAATGGGGAACTGTAAGAGGAAAAAAAGCAGTAGAGGTCAGATTATGAAGAGTCTTCAGATCTGTTAAATGCTTGCACTTCACCCTGGGGGCCACGGGAGGCGCTGAAGAGTTTTAAGAGAGCACGGCGATCATAACCACACCTCACAGACAACAGCTAGAGATTTAAGCGCAGGAATCTACAATACTTGGCAACTGGCTGAATGAGGGTGAGAGAAGACAAGGATCATACCCTTTGAGTATAATGATTACGAGCCTAAGCCAGGCTGCCAGGACTCAAATTCCAACTCTGTTCCTTACCAGTGAGTGACTTAAGGCAGTTTAGTTTGCTTCTCGGTGCCTGAGATCCGTTATCTGTACAATGTTCATTATTACAGGACTTAGCTCATAGTATCAGATTACATGAGCTAATTAATACATGTAAAGCATTCAGAAGAATGCCTGGCACATAGAAAGTACACAATAGGGGTCAGCTATTTTATTATTATGCCCTGATTTCCGGCTGGAAATGGGTGCACAGATGTGACATTCCTTTGGACATATTTCATAGGAAGAGAAGGTTGGGGATGAAGATAATAGGTTTATTTTGACACTATTGAACTTGAGAGTCCAGGGGGTACCCTCAGCCAATGGGACCAAGCTGAATATATGGGGTACGGAAGGGGAAGAATTGTCCAGAGGGTTCAGTGAAAGAGACAAGAGCCTGGTACTGAACCCTGGAAAGCAGCGACATTAAAGGGGCAGGCAGAGGAAGGAGGGGGAGATCCCAAAGGAACCTGAGAAGGAAAGGAAAACTTAAAATGATGGTATTATGAAAGCTTCAAGGAGGCAAGACAATCAACAATGTCAAATGCTGCAGAAAGATCAAATAAGATGAGGGTTGAAAAGGGTCTAACAGAATTGGCAGACTGTTGGTGATCATGGCAAGAACCAGGGAACAGTGTGCTGAGTGAATGGGAGTCCTGAAAATGGAGACAAGGAGTGTATTCTAGATGCAAAGTGGAAAACACAAGGCAGTAGTTGGAAGGGAATCAAGATGCCAGAACCCTGAGCATGTTTAGATGCTGGAGGAGGAAAGCCAGGAGAGAAGGAGAGGGGACCAAGGAAGTGGCGGTGTTGAGATCCAGAGTTCAGCGAGGGAGGCAGACTTGAGAGCAGAAAAGATACCTCTTCCACTGTGACCCCAGGGAGAACAAAGAACAAACACATGGGGTGGAAGGTGGCCAAGAGTTCCCAGCTGACGCTAACAGACTGGAGGGTGCTTGTGAACTTGGTGTTTTCCGAGACCTTTTGGCACACCTTTCCTAAGGTTAAGGCTCTGACTCTTGTCTGCATTTGCAGTGTGTGGCAGGACAGCAAGATGGGCAAGAGCCTTTGTTTCCATCTTGGTCCTGCCACTCACTCATGGCATTTAAGCTCTAGCTGCTTCAATTGCCTCGTGTAAAATGTACCTACCTCATAGAATGGTTGAGAGAATCAAATGAGCTAATACAAGTTAAAGCACATATGACTGGCAAAAATGAAATGCTCTATGCTGTTACTGTAGAGTTCCTGCCTTCCCATCCTATCTCTGTGCTTCTGCTTAGACTATATACACCATATGACATGTCTTCCCTCCAAGAATTTACCAGGAAAGTGTACAAGGATTCCTAACCAAGACACATCAAAGTAGCATTTACTCTCATCAATTAGCTAGGGTACAAGATCTAAACTAGCCAGAATCACAATCTTGTTAGGGTTCCAGAATGATGAGATCGGGTAGTGAAAATGCTCAGAATACCTCCATTCATTCACTGCACCAGGCACTGGGCACAGTGTGAAGGAAACACATGGTATCAATTCAGCAAATATTGCACCTATGTTTGCCAGGCATTGTTCCTGACACTTGGGATTCATTAGTGAACTGAACAAAGAAGGGATACAGGAAAAAGAAAAATTAAGCCAGGAAAGAGAAGTTAAGAAATTAGTATGTGAGTAAAGTAGGTTGCAATTTTAAATGCAGATGCCAGGCCAGCCCCTCATAAAAAAGTGACATTTGAGCAAAGATTCAGAGAGCTGGAGGAGGTGACATAATGGGCCAGAAAATGTCCTAGGCACTCGAATACATAAACAAATAAATAGGCCCCTGTGAGGATGTACCATTTAAACGGAGCCATGGAGGATGAGAAAGAATCATACAAAGAGTGAGAAAGACTGGAATGGGGGAGGATGTCCCAAAAACCTGAATGCCAATTTATTACTTTACAAGCAGACAAGATAGGAATTGGACATTCAGATCAGCCCGTTCAACTCCTATCCAGAGGACTACTGATGAGCCTATTAACCTTAAAAAGTTTGCTCGGTTAACACAGAATCAGAACAAGAGCAATGAGTTATAGATTGCAATATCTGATGAGATGGGCCCCGAGGAAGTCACTTCCTCAACTCCTGAGCTCTGGAGAGATCCTACTTTTGAAGCCAGGGAACTCTCTCCCTTAAAGGCGGGTTGCATTCATCTGGGTAATGAGAGCCTCTCATTTCATGCTCCGGTGGCAGATGAGACTCCCATCTGAATGATACACGTTGTATCTTCAACTGTCAGGATATACTCAAGTTTTGAAAGCTTAGTCAAATTTGATTTATTTAAAGTAAATTTGCATGTCTCTACTCTGACCCATTAATCATTACTTTTTTGAATCTTCCTCAGGAGACGTTATTTCCATGCTCTTGGGGACACTTCGCGACCATTTTGCACTGCCAAAGCACCGCCGTCCCCTCCGTCGTTGGAGGCAGGTCCAGCGCCTTCATAAAACCTTGCCAGCCTACACTGTACGGAACTTACCCAGAATCTGAGGCGGTTATTTGTGTGCATGTTTTATTTCGCCCTTTGGGGTCTCTGTAGGCGGGTACACAGCTGGCACCCAGTCCCTTTTAGGATTTTACTCTCCCGCGTTCCGCACGCAGGTCAGCACCCAGCGTGTCCGGCCTCAGGGTCCCAGGTCCCTGCCCACCGCTTGAACCCCAGCCCCAAGTCCCGGACCCCGACGCAGGCCGCGCGGGACCCACGCCAGCCCCGCACTGCCCGCAGCCTTCCTGAGAAACCCGCTTCCGGCCTCACGCACCTGCCGCTTCCGGTCGCGCCCACGGTCTCGCGCTGGCTCGGGCGGAAGCGGCGTCTGGCTCCGAGCTCCCGGCAGGCCCCGCGCGTGGCCCCGCCCCCGCCTGAGGCCGCGGGAAGGGCGAAGTGGGCGGGGCCGCGGGCGGGTTTCCTGGGCGCCGGTTGGAGGGTGCGGGGCCAGGACCACGCAAAGCCGAGTTTAGGGCCAGGGGCGGCCCGCGCTCGGGGGAAAGTGCCGAGGGCCGTGCGGCCCCCGGCGGAGATGCGAGCCCCGCGTGCGGGCGCGGGGCTAACGGCCGCCGGGCGAGGCGCGGCGGCGGGCCGAGGGGCTCGCAGGGCGGGCGGGGCGGCCGCCGGGGCTCAGGCCAGCGCCCTGACTGCAGGCCTCGCCTCCACGCGAAAGGTGAGCAAATGGCAACTACGGCCCGTCTTCAAAGGCACAGACTGGCATTGGCCAGAGACGGGACTTAGTAGGATGCAGTGGGTCAGAGAACACGCACACACGGAGGCTGATTAAGGTGTGCACTTGGGGTGGCCCTCAGTGCAGGGGCCAGAAGTCCCCCCAGCAGCCAAGGAAGCAAGGAAAGTCGTTTCAGTTAACAGCCGAAAAACAAACTGCCTCCAAGATGAGTGACTTAAAACGGTTTATTATTTCTCACAATGATGCAGATGACTGATTCCACTACTGGTTTCACCTGGGGGACTCCTGTGGCTTCCTTCAGCAAGGGTAGGCTGGACTAGGAGGTCCAAGATGGCCTTGTTCATCTCTGGCCTCGGAAGTAGCGCTCCTGCCAGTGTATTGGTCAAAGCAACCAAAGACCCAACCCAGATTTAAGGGGTGGGGTAAAGCACCCCACCTCTTGATGATAAGAGCTGCCAAGAACTTGTGGCCACCCTGTGCAGTCTTCCACGGAAAATTCATCTCTCTTCTTCAGTTAAAATAGAAGCCACCAAGTTTTGCCTCTTCCAGTAAGAAGAGTCCAGTGTTCACAGTGTGGTGTTGTGGATACTGTAAATGACAGGGCTCCATATAAAGCTACAATAAAGATACAATGGCACCTCATTTATCTGTTATTACTCTTTTGACCGAAGTCACTCTGAGTTGTCTTCTGGTATTACGTGGGTGGTAATGGATTCTGTTCAAAGTTAATCCCAGTAGGAATTGTCCAAGTGATCATTAGAAATAGCCAAGCAGTATGTTTGCTTTCTGCTTATATTACTTCTTTCTAGGTACCATTTCTCTGAATGAAGACGGTAGGTTTCTGCTAAGGCGGTTTTAGAGAATCCCACTCTTCCTCCCTGCTCAGAGACTTCTGTTCCTTGGTTATTCTTATCCCCTCTTCTTCAGTTTCCCCACTGGAACCCTTCCATTGACTTAAACATGTATTCTCCCTCCAGTGACCTGTCTTCTCTTCCCACCACCCTTCAAGAGCCAACTACACATCCAGTATCCACTTCCTCACTTCCCATTCTTTCTTCAACCGACTCCAACAAGGCTTCTATCTCCCTTATTCCATCAGAAGTGCCTTTGCTAAGGTCAATGATTACAGTCATGTGGCTAGATCTGATGGGCTTTTCAGTCCTTTCATTTGACTACCTTTACCTTGAAAGACTCCTGCAGACAACCTTGATATTACTGTCTCGGTTTTTCTCTAATCTCACTGCCAACTCCTCAGTTCCTTTTACCAGCTCCCCATGCTCTGACCAGCCCCTAAATGTTAAGAGTTCCTCAGGACTTTATACATTCTCTTTAACTGATCTCATTCATTCCCATAGCTTTAAGTACCTTGTCTGTATACAACCTCAAAATTTTTATTTATTTTTTTAAAAGATTTATTTATTTACTTTATCCATTTTAAACCCCCACCTTGCCCATTTGCTGTTTTGTGTCCATTCGCTGCGTAATTCTCTGTGTCTGTTTCCTGCCATCTCTTCTCATCCTCCTCCTCCAGTCTTCACCAGGGTTCGATGTAGGAGAGAGGTGTTCTGCCACCTGCGCCACCTCGGTTCCTGGTTTGCGGAGCTTTCCGAGCATCTCGTCTTGTCTCTCCCCTGCATCTTTCTCCTGTTACATCATCATCCTGCTGCATGGCTCCCGGGGCCTGGCAGCTCACCGGCACACAGAGCCTGGCAGCCCGTGCACCTTCTATATATATATATATATATTTTTTTATTTTACCGGGAGATCCTGGGGATCGAACCCAGGTCCCTCCATATGGCAGACAGACGCCCAACCATTTGAGCCACATCCGCCCCCTCAAAAGTTTTATTTTTAATCCCATACATACAACTGTCTACTTGCCTTGGAAACCTAGTATGTCCAAAACCCATACTCCTAAGCTCTCTCTTTCCTCCAGGGAACCTCCATGCATCTCACCTTTTCCCCTAGAAACCCTTCCTTCTTCCTGACATCACACTTCAAGCCATCACTATATCCTGGCAAACCACACCTGGACACTGACCGCTTATATCCACCATTCTCTCTCTTGAACAGTCATATCACCATAACAGCTATAAATGACGTCTTCTAGGAAGTCTTCCTAGTTCCCACAATTAAAATCAAGTTTACATGTATGTCTTCTGTTACGTGTTTCTGAATGCTTTACTTTTTCTTCATGGCACATTACAATTTGTAACTTGTAATGACTGCTGACTCTGACTTCCCTGATAGACAGGAAGCACTATGAAGGTAGTCGCTATTTTATTCACCCCTCCAAGCACCACAGCGCCAAGCACAGTGCCAGGCTGTGAACAAAGAAACAAATTATGTATTTTTTTCTCTCCCAAAGAATTATGTTCTGTAAATGATAAAAAGCACATTTAATTGATTTATGTTCTATTTAAATTTTTTTTTTTTTTGCTCTAGACTCAATATTCCCTACAAATGTTACCTTTTGCCTAGTATTTTTCTGATTTGTAAAATATTTCCCCCCCCCCCAAGGAAGGCAACTTTTACTCATATGATAAAGAATATTGGGCATTAGAGATACTCATTAAATATTAAAGTACATGACCATGTTTAATACATACATAACATAAATAGAGATCACTATATGTCCAAAATAGTTTTATTTTTATTTTTTTTTTCCAAAACAGTTTTAATTTCATCTAACATTGTTGGAGATAATACTGCTCCTTCACACTACTAGATATTTTAATAAGGGTAGCAATTATCGGTGTTATCAAATGGTAGCAACTGAAGGATAAACTATTACACCTGGAAACAAATTACTTTCTAACGCAAATGGATTCAATGTGTGGAAAAAAGTTTTAAAGGGAAGATTTAAAATACAAAATGCTTGTGAAGATCTGTAATTTACCAGTCATTTACAGAACTTATCTGCACTGATCTTTTGCAGAATAGAAATGCAAAAATGCAGGGAGAGTGCCCTAGAGCAAATTCCCAAACTGCAAATATAACATACAAAACTTGTATACCAGAAAGTGTGAAATTCTGCAATCAAATTGTTTAGGAACTGTTTCTTCTATCACTTGTTAAAGAAATGCATTATAAATACATTATATGTTTTGGTGCCATTTAAATACTGCTACTAAAAAACTCTGGTTTTTAGAAGGATAGAATACAGAAATATGCTTTGAATTTTGGAAGGCTTGTTCTCCCTAAAGCAACTGTCTTTTGAATATGCATCATCAACAAAAAAAAATGTTAAGTTGATTCATGTAATAGTGAAAAGCAAGCAGTAGTATTCCTTCATTAGGTTTTCCTAAAAAGGTTAAGTTTTCATTTAACAGCCCCTGTTAATCAAAAGCAATTTTGGCTTCTTTTTAATGTATACAAATAACTTCATTCCACATCTGTCATTTCTATTCCATCACTTTCTTTAACATATGCCACTGAACCCAAGGCTTTCACTGAAAGAGATCCCATGCCAGTTTCTTCACTCCTTGTAAAGTTTCCTTGGTTTATTTCTTCTATTCTTATTTTCGTGGTGTTTTGAAATAACTGAGTCACTGGTTCCAACCTGCTTTCCTCAGTTCCTCGCATTAAGTGATCCTCCACTTTTGAATCGATACGCATAGCAGATACCTGAGTGGCAGATTTACTAAGAGAAAATCCCATTGGGACAGCTGAACAAGTATCAAGGTACTTTTGTAGGTAGCAGAAACGTTTCTTCAACCTGATTGCTGGAAAAAAAAATTGAAATATAGGTAACAAGTGAATGGAGCAGGGATTTCAACTAACTTCATAGCAAGGTAGGTTTGAATAAAATCATGGTGATGATATTAAAAATATAAAGTGAAATCACCTTCTTCCTCTCAGTGTTTATATTTTTCTTTGTGGGAGGGTATGCAGATTTTTTAGATTCCTTTGAAAGTCTTTTTAAAAAGGAATTTAGTGACCATATTTTGTTTCATCACATTTCAGAAAATTATAGAACTTTTCAGTTCTATCATTCTTGCTAGCAAAAACTCTCAATTCATTATTAGCGGATTAAAGAAATAATTACCTAATGCCAAGCACTATGCTAGATGTTCTGGAAAAAATAAAGATTCTCAATAAAGATGGGGTACTTTCTATTAAAGATATACAATCTGTTAAGACATGCATATGTAACACAGAGAGAGGAGGAACTCCAAGGCTAGGGTTGGACTTTGCAACATGGGTAGAATTTGGTAAGCAGAATTGGCCAGGATGGTGGAGGGTGGGGGTGGGGACTGGACAGACACGGACAGGCTTCCTGGCACAGGGAAGGACATGAAGGGAGATTTGAGAGAGCTCAAGTGCTGGCTGGGGAGCAGTGATCTACCAGAGGTGCTCCAGCAGCAACATGAAATCTGGAGCAGAGTCCACAGCTGTGAATGAAGGCACCTGCCCGCTTTGCTTGCTTCTTTCATTAGAGAAATTGTAGGTTTACAAAAAAATTATGCAGAAAGTACAAAGTTCCCATATACCCCTGCCTGCACACAAAGTGTATTAGGGTGGTACATCTGTTACACTTGAACCAATATTATTATAGTATTAACTAAAGTCCTTAATTTACATTAGTGTTCACCTTTGTGTTTTACAGGGTTTTTTTTTGTTTTTGTTTTTTTTTAATTTACCAGGAGGTCCCGGGGATCGAACCCAGGTCCCTCCATATGGGAGACGGACGCCCAACCAGTTGAGCCACATCCGCCTCCCCTGTTTTACAGTTTTTAAAAAATTTTTTTATTGTGTTAACATTTATACAGCATAAAATATCCCATTTTAACCACTAAGCTTTAATAATTTATTGACTAAAGATATTATCTTGAAAACTTGTTTTTCCATGTTTGTGACTGAATATCAGTGTTCAATCTATAACAGAACAGGGTACTGAGCCTGCCATAATAACCTAAATATAGTAGTTACCCAAATGTTGTTGAGATAACAATTAGATAAATAGTATAGATTTGGCTTTCCAGGAATTAAATATAATTTAGCACAACTTTTTAAAATCTTTCTGATGAAATTCTAAAATATAGGTATACCTTTTTCTTAAATTTGGAACTTTGAAATTTCTTTCCTCATCAAAGAAATATCCAATACTATTTTCAAATGAATAAAATTCAGATTGTATTCTTTGGTTTCTTCTCTTTAATTAAAAAGAAAACATTTCCACCAAAAATGCATAACCTGAATCTAATCATGAGGAAACAATCAGAAAAACCCAAATTGAGAGACATTTTACAAATGTACTTCTCAAAAATGTAAATGTCATGAAAGACAGGCTGAGTAACTGTTCCAGATTAGGCTAAAGAGACAGGACTTCCAAATGTAATGGAAAATCCTGAAATGGGAAAAAAATATAAAGATTACTTGGACAACTGGAGAAATCTGAATATGGATGGTTTATTAGAAAATATTGTGTCAATATTAAATGCCCTGAATGTGGTAACTGTGGTTTGTGATTGTCTTTGTTCTTTGGGGTGAAGGATCATATCTGCAACTTGCTCTCAAATTGTTCAGCAAGATAAGTAGGTAGGTAGGTAGCTAGATATAGAAAGTAAATATGCAAAATGTTAATTGTTGAATCTAGGAGGTAAAGGATAGCAATTATTCTGTGTATTATTATTGTAACTTTTCTGTATGTTTAAATGTTCTAACAAATATACTGAAAAAAAAAAACATTAACAAAACTCTGTGAAATAGCATACTGCATTTGAAATTAACAAAGGTTAAGTAGGCAAAATAGGTAAAATAATGGTGACATAATTATAAACTAGCACATTAAACTTCAGTCTAATAGAGGGATGGAGGTGGAACCAAATATAATTGGGTAGAGGTTCTATGAGGCTCACCTTCAGTTCCCCTGGGATCTTGAGGATGTGAAGGGAGAACAAGTCTACTTGGGGTCTCTTTGGCCTGGGATTCGGTTTGCCTTTCAAGAAGAAATTTTGAATGCATATGGAAGAACAGAGGTCCATTAACAGGTCAATAATCTGGACAAAAAAGAACAAAGAATTGCCTTGCCAGATTTGAAGACATGCTACAAAGTCAAAGTAACAAAAACAATCTGGTTCAGGTGCAGGAGAAATATATAACCAACAGAACACGACAGAGCTTCAAAATGGACCTACCTATGTGTAGGAACTTCATATGATGGAGAGACAATGAGGCCAAGGGGATAGAACAAATTAAGTTCACTTTGGTGGTATTATGAACACTATGTGGATAAAAGTAAAGCAGACTCCAAATGCAACAAAGACCTAATGTGAATGGTAGAACTATAGAGCCAATAGAAGAAAATGCAGAACAACATATTTGTCACCTTGGGGTGGAAAAAGATTTCTTGAACAAGACCTAAAAATTTTAAATAATAAGGGGAGAAACAAAGGTATTTGATCATTTAAAATTAAGAACATTCAATGAAGAAACCATAAAGTTAAAAAGATGGAAAGGAGACTGATAGGGGACTAATAGCTAGAATCTAAAAGGAACTCCTACAAATTAACAAGGAACAAGGAAACCCAATAGCAAAATGGGTAAAGGATATAAAGACATAATCCAAAGATGAGGGAATTCCAAATACATAAGTACATAAAGAGATGTTCAAACTTACTAATCATCAGAGAAATGCAACTTCACTACCACCAGAATGGTAACCTTTAGAAGTACTGAGGGAGAATACAGGATGATGGAAACCTCCGCTGCTGGAGCAGTCCTTTAAGTCTTCTCTTTATCTCCTATTCTACATCCGATCCTTGAATGAATCCTGTCTCTAATTCCCCCTTGTCCATCCCTCCCCGTTGTATATTCTCCAAACTGTACCTGGAATGAACCTTTTAAAACATAAGCCAGACTACATCTCTCTTCTGCTAAACACGCTCTAGTTGCTCCCCACCTCAGAGTAGAACCCCAAATCTCTACATATGTGGTCCCCAGCTATGGTAGGCAGGATAATGGTCCCCAAAAGATGTCCACGTTCAAATCTCCAGAACCTGTGAATATGTTACGTTACACAGCAAGGGGGAACTAAGGTTGCTGAGTGGAACTGAACTTGCTAATCGACCTGAAGTGGAGAGGCTGCCCAGGTGGGCCCAGTGAGACTCATGTTGGACTTCTGATCTATGTGACCATAAGGTAATCAAATTATGTTGCTGTAAAAGTCCCAAGTTTGTGGTGATTTGCTGCAGCAGTAAAGGAAACTAATAAACCAGCAAGCATTCTGTCATCCCAAACTCCTTTCCTATAGCTCTCACTGTACCTCCACTCGACCCTTTGGCCTCATTGCTGCTCCCCAAGGACTTGCCAGGCCAGACCCTCCTCTGCCTCACAGCTTTTGTTCCCTCAGGCTGGAACAATCTTTGAATTGCAAATCACTTCTGATGGGGAAAATTAGTGAAATGGGGCTTGAGACTGTGAAGAGCTGTCAGATTTGTGCTTCTGGCCATGATGGAGTAGCAGGGACTACAGATATCCTCGTGCCTTAAACAGCTTAAAAACCAGGGAAAATACATGAAAATACGGTTTTTAGATATTCCAATATCTAAACAGGCAGTTCAAGAGTGATTCCTGATAGAAAGGAATAAACAAGGTGAGTCCTGTGAATCTTCACTGCCTGGAAATTTCCAGGCCTCAGCGCAGTGACGGGAACTCAATAAAGCCTGGTAGTCTCCACTGAGAAGACAGAGTTCAGAGTTTGGGGAGCCCAGGTGGCTAGATTTTGTGAGGCAAGTGGAGGAAACCTTTTTAAAAAGGACCTCTTTAGCAAGGCCCTCTTTAACAGGGACACACAATTTTTTAGTATTTAGAATATATTACAAAGTATATAGTACTTGAAAACAAATGCTGCAAAATATGAGAAAATATAATGGCAGAAATATTTAATGATAAAAATATCAGGACGGATATTAGAAATACACTTACATTTAAATGGTAAAACAAAATTTGTTATAAATTGCTTATTCCTGCCAATAATGTGGGGGCGGGGAAGATTACTCACCTGGCAAAACTAGGGATTGTTAGTCTCTTCAAAGTGTGAGCTTCCTTTTGAAATGCATAGGCTTATACTATATCAAGACCATGTAAGAACTGCTGTAAAATCCTAGTATCTATTTTATCTATAGGAAAAGACCGAGATAAAGTCACCATTATGGTTCCGAAACTTGGGGTACTTATGAAGGGTGGAGCATGTTAATCATTAAGAAACACTATTTCTTTTCATGTCGGGCTCCATAAAATTGGAAGAGTACTGCAGTGCTCATTCTTTTTCAGTAAAAACCTCATTTCTCCACTTTAAGATAATGTTAATTTTAGCGTAGTTGGAGGACAAAAAATAACATTATACCGGGTTAAGTTAAATGAGTGGTCTCAGGCTAAATGCTCCTGACTGGATAAGACACGCTTAAGTGGTATTAAACAGGACAACAGTCGAAACACTATTAAATAGCAAGTGGGGTTGTACCCTTTCCTTTTCTGTTAAACATCCCCAGTTTCTCTGGAAAGGGGGCTTGTTAAAGGACCGGCAAGTGGATGATGACTGTTGATTGTACCACTTCCCGACTCAGCCCTGACTTGATCTTGCAGAGCCGGTGGGCACCGTGGTCCGCAGGCTCCCCCGCCCCAGGCCGCCCGCGCTCACCGGGACCGGCAGGCTCTGCCCGAGGCTGCAGCAGGAGGCCCCGACCTGGGGGGCTCCCCCAAAACGCAGGAGAGCGCGCCAACCTCCGAGCGCCAAAGAGCAGCGCCGGAGAGAAACCCGCTCACTGAACGCGGGTCCTGAACCGCGCCGGATGGCGGGGAAACCCGGCGCACCGCGCCGCAGGTGTTGCAGAGCCGAAGGAAGGAGCGGCGAGGGACGGCCGTGCGCATGCGTGCTTTACCGCGGCGCCGCGGCTGCCGCTGTCCAAGGGAAGTAAGTGGTGGAAAGCGGGCTTGCCGGTTGCTAGGAGACGGGACGCTCGCGGCGGGCGTCTGGCGCGGCGTGGGCGTGCGCCTGCGCGGGGCGGCTGGGCCCGGACGACGCCTCTCCTGGGCGCCCGGTGGGGAGGCAGGTGGGTGTACGTGCCGCTCGGCCCGTGGGGGCGCGCGCACGACTAGTAGTTCCCGCGAGAGAGGGTGTCGAGGCCAGGTACGCGTGCGCACGGGGACGGGGGGCGCGCGGGACGGAAGCGGAGTGAAGGCGCCGGGGAGGAGGACGAGCCCCCCTCAGGTACAGAGCGTGAGGGCGGGGCGGCGGCGGCGCCGGCCGCGCTAACCGCCCCCGCCTCCTGCCCGCCGGGACCCGCCTCCCCCGCCTCCGCCGGGGCGGGGCCAGGTCGATTTTGGGGTGGGTGGGGGGAAGGGGCGGAGGATGGGGTCAGGGAGGGACCTGGCTCCTGGGCCGAGGCCGAGGCCGAGGCCTGGCAGTCGCCGGGATGAGCTCCGGGGCGGGCGGCAGGCCGCGAAGCCGGGGGAGGGGCCCGGAGCTCCAGGTAGAGGCCGCGGGGATGCGCCGGGCTCGGGGGCGGCAGTGCCCGGCCGGAAGGCCTCGGAGAGGGCGGCTGCAAGAGGGCTGGTGCGGCGGGCTTGGGGGCTGTCGGGGACCCCTGAGAGGGGCTTCGCGGGTTGAGCGGCCCTGAGAGGCAGTCGCGGGCAGAGTTGGGGTCTGGGGAAGGTGGTCAATCCAGAGCTCTCCAAGAGCAAACTTGGTCCCTGTTGTCGTTTCTTGGGAGCTTAGGGTTGAGCCCAGTTCCTATGGTGACCGCTTCGCTTCCTGCCGCCAGCTCTCCGCTTGGTTGTTGGGGGGCGGGGGCGGGGGCTGTTCGGTTTAGAAACGCCCTGGAGTGGAGCGGAGAATTGGGAAGTCAGATTTGGGAGTCCAACCTGGCTCTTCCTGACTCCCAACCTCTCACCTGTAAGCCCCTTCATTATAGACTTCCGGAAGTGAAGGGCAGAGGTTACCAAGGCATTTGCATTAAAAGCTCAAATCCTTTCACTAGAAATTATTGTATAAAGGAACGGCAGGGTAAACTGGCTTTTGCTTTTTAAAAAATTGAGACCTAAATTGAATTATCTATGCGGTGATCTTGGATCTGATAGCTAAAAACTCATAGGAATAAAAAGTTTGCATAGATGAGTATCCGGTGCTTTCCTTCTTCCCCTCCAGGCCTTTATATCCTAGGATTTTAGTTGTTTTTAATTTTCTGTACTGGTTTTCAGCATGTCGAATAGTCTTTGTTTACGTGAACTGAGTAAACAGAGAAATAATCGGTTCGTAACTAGAATAAAATAGGCTAGTTTTGAATGTCACATTAAAATCTGCTTTCAGGATAAAACTGATTCCTGTTTGTATTTTAATTGATCGATGAACTAAACCCTTCACTCTTAGTGGGAAATAACTAGGAAGTTACATTAATGAAATATCCATTTTAAAACCTAGATTTTGGTCTTATTTAATGGCAGCTTCCAAAATATGCCTTCTTTACTTCAGAAAAAAAAAAATCAGTTTCTAGCCCAGAATATGAATCAGGAGTAGAGCTTGTCGGGGTTTCTGTTTTTGTTTTTTTTTTCCCTGTCTTTTTATTAGTTCATTAGCTTACACCAGTTTGTTTAAGGATAATTTGGTTTTGAAGTCCTCCATACATAGACGCAGTTAGAGCAGGTGTTACTATTCTCTCTCTTCCAATCACACACCTGTAACACCTGTCAGTCTCCCCAGAGGTAGCCACCAGCCTGACTTCTACGAGAGCCAGTGCCTTGCTTTTTCTTGCCGTTTCACCACCTTTGTATTTGAACATGCATTTTATAGTTTCGCTTGTTTTTTTAATTTTATCTAAATGGAATTTTACTCAGTATTCTTTTGAATCACACATCTTTACTCAACACTATGTTTTTAAACATTATCCTTGCTGTTGCTTGTAGTTTAGTTTGTTGATTAGTGTTCCATTGTAAGAATATACCACACATTTATCTACTTTGCTCTTTGCGGACACTGCAGTTTTACAGTTTGGGCAATTATGCATAACACTGCTGTGAACGTTCTTATACATTTATCCCAGGATAATCTTTTGAAGTGAGCTAGTTAGTAAGTTACTCCCTTTTGCTTTAGTTGACCTCCGTCTATTATGCCATTAGAGTCTTTTAGTCCAGAAAAAGCCTCTTGAAAACAGCTGCTTATGCCTTTCTTTTGTTTCTGGGAGATCTTGATAAACCCGGCCTCCTAAAGGCTGTTGTTTTGTGCTATTTTGAAAAGACAAGGTGTTACAATTTAGTCTGGGTTGTAGGAAAGATAGGCGCTTGGAGTTGGGTGGAAGGACTAGAGAGGTTATTTCTTTTTCTTGAGATAGGTTTAAACAGTGTGGCTTCACTATTTTGTTTGAAGTGAATTCCCAAAACATTTACTCACATATTTTATTATAAATACCAAAACCTCTTCCAAAATTATTTATAAAGTTTTGTGTGGTTTTTTACATCCTTCTGTTAGTGAGGCTACTCCTTCCTACTTCAAAGTGTATCAGTCTTACACTTTTGGAGACAATTTTTCAAAAACAACCAAAAATCTCAGTCCTAGTTCACTTTTTGTGGTATTAGATTTCAGAATCCCATATAAAATCCACCAGCATTTTCCATTATACTAGCAAAATATTCAGTAAACCTTTG
Organism: Tolypeutes matacus; assembly: GCA_026826555.1. Lineage (NCBI taxonomy): Eukaryota > Metazoa > Chordata > Mammalia > Cingulata > Chlamyphoridae > Tolypeutes > Tolypeutes matacus. Next base: position 1,469,017 of record JAKSZT010036117.1, on the reverse strand, counting down.
CTGAGCACATATTATGTGCCTGATAGTTTGCCTAACATTGATGATACTTTTTAGCTTATGATCTTACCTCCTATTTCACTGAAAAATTAAGATTTTACCAGGTAGGAACTTCCGTCACCTGTTCTTATTTTTCTCTTTCTTGTCTCAGGACAGTGCACACCCTTTACTAGATTTCCTCTTATTACCTTAGGTTTTTTTTTTTTTTTTTTTAATCAATTAACATTAACTCGTATCTTAGGAATTTTTGTTGCTTCTGTACTGTAGGGCTTCTGAACCTAGAGTCCAAAGGTTTTAGGGAGTTCTTGAACCTCCCTTAAATTGTCTTTAAAGTTTTGTGTCTATTTGCATTTTGCTGAGAAGAGGATCTGGGGCTTTTATTAGATTCTGAAATGGGACCTTGATGCAGAGAGAATTAAGAAATAAATTTTTCTCCTCTTGTAATAACCCTTGTACAACCTTGGTCTTCTTTCAGTTTTAGCTCTGTCTTCCTCTCACAAGCATGCCTGTAAAGAGGTTTACATTTTCTTTTCTTTTTTCTTTACCATGTATTCATTCATCAGTTCTCTCAGACTTGCTTCCACCTCACTCCTACCATCGAAATTGCTCTATTCATATCACCAAAATTCATTATTTTGAAAATGTTTTATTGAGTATCAACTTTGTGCTGGGCACTTTAGACATTGGGGATATAACAGTGACTATACAAGAGCCTAGTTCTCTTGGAGCTTATTTATATTCTGGTAAAGGGAGACAGACAGTGAGCAAATGAACAAATAAATGATATGATTTCAAGTAGTGGTGCAATTGGTTTAAGAGTGGCTGGAAGAGAGTCTACGTTAGGTTAGAAGTCAGGATAATGCCCTCCGATAGTTGAGCCAAAGAGCTCAGGGTGAGAAGGAGCCAGCCTTGCAAAGGGCTGGGTAGAGGTGTTTCTGGTGGAGGGAAAGCAAGTGTTGAGGCCTCGAAGTGGAAAGAGAAACAGAAAGAAGACGGGTGAAGCTGGAGGGGGAACAAAGAGTACTGTATCTGTTTAGAGAAGTGAAGTCAGGGACCAGATCATGTAGAGCCTTATAGGCCACAGTAAAAAGTTTGGATTTTATTCTAATTGCAGTGGGAAGCAATTGGAGTGTTTTGTGCAGGATCTTGTTATTTTAAAGTGGTTTAACACTTTCAATAATTTCTCCATATTTTCATTGTGGAGAATAGTTTGTATGTATCTACAGTAGAACCAGAAAGACCAGTTAGGAAACAATTACAGTAATTCGGTTAGGAGATAATAGTGACTTGGACCAGGAAGGTGGTAATAAAAATGTAGAGAAGTGGATGGATTTCTATGTTTTGGAGGTAGAACCAACAGGGTTTGCTAATGGATTAGATGGGGCTCAGGGAAAAAGAGAAAAATCAAAGATGACTCCTGGGAAGCGGCTGTGGCTCAATCAGTGGGGTTCCCGTTTACCATATGGGAGGCCTCGGGTTCGGTTCCTGGGGCCTCCTGGTGGGGGCTGACCCAGCGAGCACAGGCAGCAAGGGGGGGATAAATGAATAAATAAATAAAATCTTAAAAAAAAAAAAAAAAAAAAAAGATGACTCCTTGGTTTTTGACCTGAGCATCTGCACAAATAATGATCTCTTTTAGATATGTTAAAGTCGAGATGACTATGGACATCCAATAAACACAATATAATGCGTTAAATGCTCTAGTAGGGGTGTGTTCGTAGTTCTTTGGGAACATCGAGAATATACCCTAAGTGGGTTTGGGGAAGTAGAGGTCAGAAATACTTTTTTTCTAGCTTTTTTCCCCTAATAATGTGTCTCTTAGCATACATATGTATTTCACTAATGTGGCACTAATCATGCTGTATTGTAATTTTTTATTCCAGAATTCCCTAGACTTATTGAGGTTGAAATTGTAGGCTTTTATTTATTTTCCTTTTTTAAATCCCCAAAATCTAATTTTGTTGGTTCATTCTCATTCTAACTATAAATTGGTTTGATAAATGAAGAAATATGACTCTTACAATCTGATAGCATGAACTTAATATAGTGATAATGGGGATGGAAGAAATGTATTTGAGAGCGGTTTTAGTGACACGATCAGTAGGACTGGATGGCCAATTAGATAAGGTGAATAGGTGAGAGTAATTGGTAATAACAGTAACAGTAAATAATATACAACACTTATATTAACTCATTTAATATTCACAACAATTCTATGAGGCAGGTACTATTACTGTCTACCCCTATTTTATAGATTAGAAAACCATGGGCAGAAAAGTAACTTGCCCAGTGTCCCTCAGCTAACACATGGCAGAACTAGGATTATGAACACAGGCAGTCTGACTCCAGAATACATGCTCTAATCCAGTTGAAAATAATTCTGATTCTACTTAGTTGTTTGTAATAACAGTTTGCTGCTTACAAAGGACTTTTACATGCATTCTCTGAGTTCTGTACATGAATAAAGTTCCATTCTAAGGGATATGACTTTGGAGATTACAGAGAAGATTTCAGGTGGCCTGAAGGTGGGAAACTAGTAGGCCAGGAAGATTAGATAGACTGATAACTCTCTTCCAGTGATGCTGCCTCCAAAGTAGTGGAGAGATGGTAGCAACTCCATTATGACTGTTCACGATTGTCTGGTAGACTCTTGGCCTCTTCCCACTTTTAATTCGTAGGCTAGCTTGATAGGTAATTTTGCAGAGTCCCCATTTGACTGCTTCAGTTTGCCAAAGAGAAGAAGGAAAGTGAATTTTGTCTGCATTAGTACTCACTCTTTCATTATCAGCTTGAACAAATTTTTATTGACCTCTTCCTGTAGGAAGAGCTGTAGGACACTGCTTGTTCTTTTTTTTTTTTTTTTTTTTTTAAGATTTTATTTATTTATTCATTTATCCCCCCCTTGCTGCTTGTGCTCGCTGGGTCAGCTAACCACGCCGTGTGGGCGGGCTTGCCTTCACCAGGAGGCCCCGGGAACCGAACCTGAGGCCTCCCATATGGTAAACGGGAGCCCTACTGATTGAGCCACAGCCGCTTCCCAACACTGCTTGTTCTTAATGCGGGGTAATATGTGTAGTATGCTAGGGTTAGAAATCTTTAACATTTGTTATCTTACACATATATCTATAGGATAAATTCCTAGTAATGGAAGTATTTGGACAGTTATGTGCATTTTTAATGTTGATAAATTTTGTAAAATTGTTCTTTATAAAAATTGCATCAATTTACATTGCCACCAGTGATGAATAAGAATGCTTAGTTATCCATCCAAGGTTTTGATATTTGCCAATAAAGTGGTTTAAAAAAAAGATATTAGGGAAATTAGCCCTTTCTGAAATGTTAATGTACAAAAGAAACAGCCAACATGTGGCCAGTGGCTACTGTATTAGACAGCACAGGTCTGGAGATAGACTACTTAATTTGCTGCTAACTATACAGGGATTAGCAAGGGAGCATAATTGAGTGTCTTGTTGAAAAAAGCAGATTCACAATATTATAATTTTATATTTGGAAAGCAGTCAAATTTTTCTATAATATGAAATTTTAAGAAATTAAATCTCAAGGAAATCCTCTTCTGCTTATGGGACAAGGTTAAAAACAGTTGAAAAATATATCAAATAATATTGCTAATCTTCAAAATGTATTGATTATTACTTGAAATCATAGAATTGTTTTAAACTGAATGCCTGTGTAATTGTTTTCTATTCTTCCCACTAGGTTACCACCAAGGAACATGATTTTGGTTTAGGGGCTCCAGTTTCTGAAGCTGAAAAATATCAGAATAATCTCCAGCTAGAACAAGAAGTGAGAAACCAAGATAGATTCATCGATACACTGAAATTACAGGTTACATTTAGTTTATATACATATTTCCCTCAATTAATTTGGCGTGGAGGAGATATTTTAGAACAAGATGATGGAGAATAAATAATCACTAATTCAGCACTCATTTAAATCTTATGATCTAAAATCATCAATTTTTAACCATATTGATGTGCATAAATTTAGAGACTGAGTACAAACTATGTGTCAGGTGTTTCATGTACATAATCTTCGTTAATCATCCCCAATTTTATGAAATAGTGATGTTATCTTCATTTTATAGATGTGGAAGCTGAAGTTACAAGAGGTTAAATAATTGTGATATTCAACTAATGAGTGATAGAGCTAGGATTTGAATCCAGTTCTTGGAACTCCAATTTCAGTATTCTTTGTTTTCCTAGTGCCTGACATATAGTATAGCTATTAATAAAGGCTGTTAGAAGAGGCTTCCTTTTCCAGGAAGATGAAATAGACATGCTTTTTCCCTGTTCTTGCTAAGTACAGCTAAAAATCTTGAACATTTTATATAAAACAAACAGAAGACCTCAAAAAGGTGGAGAGAAGAAAGACTGGTTAGGGACTTAAAGGCAAAAGGAATGACATGTCGGTGAGTCCCTGGAGTTTCTTTTTGCTTCATATGTCCCAGACAGGGTGTTGGAAAAGTTGGCAGCCTACAAACATCAACAGGTGCAGACACAAAAAGGCCCTGGAACACCTTGCCCTCTCTAACCAGAGTACCAGGAAAGGGGCAGCTTAGAAAGGCAGACAGTTTTTAGAAAATAACTGCCCTGCTTCAAGCAAACAATAAGAAAAAAAAAAACAAAAACCTTGTGCCCCACCCCTGCCAGCAAAGTCTGAGTAAAGAACCTAGACTTTCACCCTTGCCAGCCTGTAATGAGGCACCCCAGCTGCCCCCTGCCCCCCCCATCCATTACCTCCCCACAAACACACCCCACCACCACCACCACCAGGGTGGTATCAGAAAGGGAGGAGTGAGAATCGGTACTTTCATTCTCACCAGGAGGAAGGAGGCCTCAATTCTGTGGTGGTAGTGGTGACTACTTGAAGCCTGGCCGTTCACCCCCCACCTAGTAGTAATGAGATGCCCCTTTCTCTCTTCACTGAGGTAGTATTAGAGAAGTCCTTGTGTAGAGTCAGGACTTTCAGTGCCTCTCAATCATAAATAAACCACCCAGCTTTGGTGTCAGTGGAGGACACATGGCAGCAATAATGATGTGCCCTTTTTCTTTCTAGCTAGGGTGGTATCAGCGGAGGCCTAGTGGGAACCCCAAACTCCCCACTCTAGCAGTAAGAAGGAATCCCTTCGTCTCCAGGTGTTAATGGAGACCAAGTGAAGAACCTGGACTTCACCCTCAGGTAGCAGTAATGAGGTGATGTCCCCCTAAAGCCTGCTAAAACACAAGATTTAAATTAGATCCAGAGTCTTATAACATAAACCAGGTCTCAATGAAAATCATCTGCCATCCTGACACCCAGGAGGAACTCAACTTGAATTAGGAGAAACAGATGCCAACACTGAGATGAAACAGGTGCTAGAATTATCTGATGAAGATTTTAAAGCAGCTATCATATAGATGCTTCAATAAGCAATTAGAAGTATGCTTGAAACAAATGAAAAAATAAAAACTCTCAGCAAAGAAATAAAATATATAAAGAAGAAACATTGAAACATATTACAAGGCTACAGTGGGCAAAACAGCATGGTACTGGGATAAAGATAGACACATTGATCAGTGGAATAGAATTGAGAACCCAGAAATAAACCCTTACCTGTACAGTCAACTGGTTTTTGACAAACCTATCAAGTCCATGTTAATGGGACAAAACAGTCTCTTCAACAAATGGTGTTGGGAGAACTGGATATCTATAACCAAAAGAATGAAAGAGGACCCCTATCTCACACCCTATACAAGAATCAACTCAAAATGGATCAAAGATCTAAATATAAAAGCCATAAAACTACTAGAAGAAAATGTAGGGAAACATCTCAAGACCTGGTAGTAGGTAGTGGTTTCTTGGACCTTACAGCCAAAGCATGTGCAACAAAAGAAAAAATAGATAAATGGGACCTCCTCAAAATTAAACACTTTTGCACCTCACAGGACTTTGTCAAAAGGGTGAAAAGGCAGCCAACTCAATGGGAAAAAATATTTGGAAATCACATATCTGATAAGGGTTTAATATCCAGGATATATAAAGAGATACTACAACAACAATAAAAAAGACAAATGACCCAATTAAAAAATGGGCAAAAGACTTCAATAGACATTTGCCCAAAGAAGAAATACAAATGGCGAAAAAACACATGAAGAAATGCTCAACATCACTCATAATTAGGGAAATGCAAATCAAAACTCCAATGAGATATCATTTCACACCTATCAGAATGGCCAGTATTAAAAAGACAGCTACAAGTGTTGGAGAGGATGTGGAGAGAAAGGAACACTTATTCACTGTTGGTGGGAATGCAGAATGGTACAGCCACTATGGAGGACTGTTTGGCAGTTCCTAATGAAGTTGAATATAGACTTGCCACGTGACCTGGCAATACCAGAAGAACTGAAAGCAGTGACACGAACAGACATCTGCATACCGATGTTCATAGCAACATTATTCACCATTCCAAAAGTTGGAAACAAACCAGGTGTCCATCAACAGACGAATGGATAAACAAACTGTGGTCTATTCACACGATGGAATATTATGCAGCTGTAAGAAGAAATGAAGTCGTAAAGCATATGGCAACATGGATGAACCTGGAGGACATTATGTTGAGCGAAGCAAGCCAGACACAAAAGGAAAATACCTTATGAATGTGTTACTATGAACCAAATATATTGTGTAACATATTGTTTGATTCAAAAAAATTTTATATGTATCCAGTGCATTTAATTGAGAAATGTATATATTTATTTGTTTACTTTTTTAATTGTTTATATTTTCAATTATTAAATGTACAAAATAAAGTAAAAAAAAAAAAGATGGAAATTTGAGATTTAAAAATACAGTAACTGAAATAAACTCAGTGGATGGGCCATAGCAGAATGGAGAAGAGAAAAGAATGAGTCCGTGAATTTATGAATAGGATAATAGAAATTATACAATAGAACAACAGAGAGAAAACAGGTTTTTGAAAAAAATGAACAGAGCCCTAGGGACTTGTGGGATTATAGCAAAAGGTCTAGCATTCATGTTATCCAGGACAGAAGAAAGAAGGTCAGTCTGAAAAAGTATTTGAAGAAATAATGGCTGAAAATTTCCTAAATTTGGCAAAAGCCATAAAACAAGTTAAAGATGAGCACACACCTAATAGGATAGACTGAAAGAAATCCATACCAATATACTTCATAGTCAAAATTGTGAAAACTAAAAACAGTAAAATCCTGGAAACAGCCAGAGAGAAATAATGCATTAGCTATAAGGAAGAAACATCAATGCAAATGACAGCAGATTTCTCATCTGAAAGCATGGAGGCCAGAAATAAGTGTCAGCATTTTTCAGTTGCTGCAATAAAAGAACTGTTAATCCAGTATTCTATATCCAGCAAAAATATCTTCAGGAATAAAGGAGAAATCAAGACATTCCCAGATGTAGGAAATCAAAGAGAATTTGTTACCAGCAGACTTACCTTAAAAGAATAGCCAAAGGGGGAGCAGATGTGGCTCAAGCAGTTGAGCACTTGCTTCCCACATGGGAGGTTCTGGGTTCAGTTCCTGGTGCCTCCTAGGGGAAACAAAACAACGAGCAAACAAATGATGGAACCAACTCAAGGGAGCTGATGTGGCTCAGTGGTTGAGTGCTGGCTTCCCACACATGGGTTCAATCCCTGGCCCTGGTACCTTTAAAAACAAACAAACAAACAAAAAAAAAACCTAAAGGGATTTCTCTAACCAGAGAAGAAATGATGAAGGAACAACAGGAAGGAAGGCCAATAGCTAGGTAAATGAGTTCTGACTTTTCTAAATTTTGTTTCACTGTCAAACATCATTCTCAGTGTGTGGAGGAACTATTTAAGACAATTATTTTATAAATAGGGGTGAGTAAAGCGATATAAAGGAAGGTAAGGTTTCTACACGTCACTTGACTTAGGTAAAATGTTGACCCCAGTCTATGGATAGTTACATATAATATGTACAACAACCACTAAAAGCTATACAAAGAGATATAGTAAAAGAGTATAGATAAGTCAAAATGGGATTCTAAAAAGTGTTAGGTACCCCACAGGAAGGCAGGGAAAAACAAAACAGAGAAAGGAAAAACTAAAGAGAATGCAAAAGAATAAAATATCAGACTTAAGCTTTAGCATATCAATAATTATGTTTTTGGGAGAGAATGTGGCTCAAGCAGTTGAACACCTGCCTCACACATGGGAGGTCCTGGGTTCAGTTCCTGGTGCCTCCTAAAGAAAAAAAAAAAAAAAAGCACACAACAAGCAAAAAAAAACTACAAAAGCAGACAACAAGCGCAAACGAGCAAAACCAACAAGCAGATGAGGGAGCCGTTTCAGGGGAAAATTATATTATGTAAATCATCTGAATACACAAAAGAGATTGGCAGAGTGAATTTCTAAAAAAATATGACCCACCTATATGCTGTCTACATGAAACTAATTTCAAATATATCAGTGTAGCTAGGATTAAAGAAAAAGGATGTATAAAAAAGCATGCCATGCAAACATGAATCAAAAGAAAAAGGATGTATAAAAGCATGCCATGCAAATATGAGTCAAAAGAGTGCAGGAATAGTTCCATAAATATGAGATAAGCAAAAAAAAATACCAGGGACAGAAAGGGATATTACATAATGATAAAAAGTTTATTCTACCAAGAAGACAGAGCAACCCTAAATGTGTGTACACCAAATAACCAAACAACTGATAGAAGTGAAAAGAGAAATAGACAAATTCACCACTATAGTTGGGTACTTCAACTTCCCTCTTTCAACAGTTGATTAAAAAATGAGACAAAAAATAGTAAGGATGTGGAAGAACTCAACAATACCATCAACCAACAGAGTTGAATTGATATTTATAGACCACTCTATCCACCAACAGTATAATACACACTCTTTCCAAGTGCTCAAGGGACATATATCAAGGTAGATCATGTTATTGACCATAAAACAAACCTTAACAGATTAAAAAGAACTGATATTATACAGAGTGTGTTTTCTGAATGAAATCAAACTAGAATCAATAGCAAAAATAACAGGAAAATATCCAAATACTTGGAAAACAAATTATATACCTCTAAATAATCCATGGGTCAAGGGAAATTTTAAAAATCCATTGAACTGAATAAAAATGTGAAAACAATATCATAACTTGTGGATGCAGCTAAAGCAGTGTTGAGAGAGAAATTTATAGCACCAAATAGATGTATTAGAAAAGGGGGAAAGTGTCATAAATTATCTATGCACCCACCTTAAGAAACCAGAAAAAGAGGAGTAAAATAAATTCATAGCAGGCAGAAGGAAGTAGTAAAGATGATAACCATAACCAATGAAATAGGAAGCAGAAAAGCAGAAAGGAAGTCAATGAAACAAAAAACTGATCTTTTCTTGGAAAAGATGAATTGATAAACCTCTAGTAAAACTGGTGAAGAACAAATTACCAATGCCAGGAATGAACCAGGGGATATCACTACAGTCCCTACAGACATCAAAAGAATAATAATACTCTGTGCATATTAATTTGACATTTGATGAAATGGACCACTTCCTTGAAAAACACAAACTACCGCAATTACCAATATGAAATAAGTAATTTCAGGAAGTTGAATTCATAATTAAAAACCTCCCCCAAAAGAGCTATAGGCTCTGCTGGGGTTTTTTTTTGTTTGTTTGTTTTTATTTTCAAAGACTTATTTTATTTCTCTCTCCCCCGACCTCCCCATTGTCTACAGTCGCTGTCTGCTCTCTCTGTCCGTTGTGTGCTCCTGTGTCTCATCTTTTTTTTTAAAGAGGCATCAGGAACCAAACCTGGGACCTCCCATGTGGGAGGGAGGCGCCCAATGGCTTGAGCCACCTTTGCTTCCTGCTTGTTGTGTCTCCCATTTTGTTTCTTCATTGCGTCTTCTTGTTGCATCATCTTGTTGTGTCAGCTTGCTGTGCCAGCCCATCGCATCAGTTTGCTGTCTTGCTTTTTTTCTTTAGGAGGCACCAGGAACTGAACCCAGGACCTCCCATGTGGTAGATGGGCCCCAACTGCCTGATCCACATCTACTTCCTGGCTCTGCTAATTTAATTGGAGAATTCTCCCAGTTGTTTAAAAGAGAATTAATACCAATTCTTCACAGACTCTTTCAGAATATAGAAGAGAACATTTTCCAATTTGTTTTATGAGGTCATTATTACCTGGATACCAATACAAAGATAGTGCAAAAAGAAAGCTACATGTCAACATTTCTCTTGAATATAGCTGTAAAAATTCTTAGCACAATATTAGCAAATAGAATTCAACAATATATAAAATTTAGTTCATGATCAAGTTGGATTCATTTCAGGGATGCAAAGTTGATTCAATATTTGAAAAATCGAATGAAGTCCATGAAATTTAACAGGTTGATGGAGAAAAATCATATGATCATATCACTTACAGAAAAAGCATTTGATAAAATTCAACACTTACTCACGATGATAACTCCAAGCAAACTAGGAATAAGAGGGGAACTTCCTCAACTTGATAAAGAATATCTACAAAAACCTACAACATCATACTTAGTAGTGAAAAGACTAAATGCTTTCCTTCCATGAGTGGTAACAAGGCAAGGATGTCTGCTCATACCACTTCAACATAATATTGAATGTTCCAGCCAGGCAATGAGCGAGTAAAAGGCATATAGATCCAAGGGGAAGAAATATAATTACCTCTGTTTGCAGATGACATGATGCACTATGTTGAAAAATCTACATGAAAATCTACAAATAAAACCTTGTAGAACTAATAAGTGAGTTCAGTAAGGTTGTTGCAGGATTTGCAGGATACAAGACAAATATGGAAAAATTGTAGTTATGTTAGCAAACAGAACAAAACTTTAAAATACAATATCACTTATTCAAATAGAAAATGAAGTCCTTATGTATAAATCTAGCAAAATATGTACAAAACTTTTATGCTAAAAACTCAGAAATGATCAAAGAAGACCTAAATAAATGGAGAGACATATTGTGTTCATAGATCATAAGCCTCTAGACATCAGAAAAAAACAGACCATGATGAGTTTTTTTACACCTATTAGAACCTATTTTTTTTTTTTAAATAGTGGCAATACCACATGCTGTTGAGGAATTGAAGAAACCGGATCTTTCAATGCTGGTGGTGATGTAAAATGGCATCACCACTCTCAAAAACAGCTTAGCAGTTTCTTATACAACTAAATATATTTACTATTTAGCCCAGCAATTGTATTCATGGGCATTTTTATCCCAGAGTAATGAAAACTTATGTCTGTTCAAAAACCAGTACACAGTTGTTCATAGCAGCTATGTTTGTAATAGCCCCAAAATGTAAACAACTAAAATTTTCCCTCACCAGGTGAATGGTTAAACAAACAGAGGTATATCCATACTATGGAATACTACTCAGTAGTGAAAAGGAATGAACTATTGATATATGCAACAACTTGGATGGATCGCAAGAACATTATACCAACTGAAAAAGCCAAGTTCAAAATATTATATACTGTATGATTTTATTTATGTAACATTCTTGAAATGACACAGTTACAGAGATGGAAAACTGAATAGTGGTATCTAATAGGGATGGAGAAGAGCATGGGTGTGAATATAAAGGAGTAGCAGGAGGGCAATCTTTGCAGTGATGGAATAGTTCTGTATCTTGATTGTGATGGTGGTTACAGGAGTCTACATGTGATAAGATGGTATAGGACTGTGCATATACGTTGTGCCAATATCAGGTATCTGGGCTTGATATTTTACTATATTTAGTATGTAACCTTTGGGCGAAAGTGGTGAAGGTCACCTCTCTGTACTGTGTTTGCAACTTCCTCTGAATCTTTATTTCAAAAATAAAAAGTTTTAAAATAAAGGCTACATTTTGAGTACTTATTACCTGCTAGAAATTTTACTTGAACTTTTATATAATCTCTCTGGCTGTATGTACATTTTCTCTCCATTTAACAGATGATAACTCAAGATGCTTACATTAATTTTTTTCTGAAGTCAGATGCATCTCTTAGGATCAGGAAAATACAGTAAATTGCTCAATGTTCATAACTGGTAATAAACTGAGAGAGGATTTATACTTAAGTATGCCTAAATCCAAAGCCCACACTTTTCCACTCTATACTGTCTCTTCTGAAGTACTTATGTCTTAAAGTTTAGTAAAAGTAGGGGTTGATGTCGAGATGATTTTTTTTTTTTATAGTTTATTATGTTTATTTAACAGTAATTTAAGCATGTGCTAGATACCTAGTAAATGATAGAGAAACGAGCTATGATGACATAGAAATGAGAGATGTAGTTCCTTAAATAGCTTAGAATTTAGCAAAAGGAACAGACAAGTAAACAAATGATTACAATATATCTGATAAAATGCTAAGATAAATATAAGAGGCTTTATGGGGGGAACAGCAAGAGGAGAAGCATTTAACCTCTCATTGCACTGGAAGATTAGCAAACATGGTTTTACTTTTGGGGTGGGGTAAAAGCTAATACAGTAGAGGCCGTGAACAAAGGCAGAGAGACAAATAGATAAAGCCTATCTCTTTACCCCACATCTGATAGTTTGTAAAATTATTATGAATGAAAGTAGCTCTGATAATAAGGGTAGGAGAAAATAAGGAAACTTCATGAAATCCAAAGATGAGAATAACAAGTATAGATAGGAAATCATTCCATTCATTTTCTGTGTAAGTTGTTAGAGGCAAAGGCAAGAAGGAAATAAACATTTAAAGAATTCATGGTCCATAAGGTAAGAACAAACTGGTATATAAAAGCAAATTTTTTCCTGAGATTGGTACCTGAGCAAAGTTCCCTGAGGATCCTCATAAGGAGAATTCTGTGACATGACGTCTATAACATTTCTAACAATTTCCTTAAAATAGGTTTAAAAATTAGTGTAATGGCATTGTTGTAGCTTAGGTATATATTGGTGGTGATGGAAAATTAGGCTGGACAGGTCAGGAGGATTTGGAACACAAATGGTATTTTAAAAATAATATTCTCAGGAGTGGATGTGGCTCAAGTGGTTGAGCGCCTGCTTCCCACATGGGAGGTCTCTGGTTCCGTCTCCGGTGCCTCCTAAAAAAAAAAAAAATACAAGCAAACGAAAAAATCAATTCAGGGGAGCTGATGTGGCTCAATGGTTGAGCGCTGGCTTCCCACATATGAGGTCCCAGGTTCAACCCCAGTACCTCAAAAAAAATTTCTCAGAGCAATAAGGCATCATAATATCATGTGAGTGACTTCAAATTTGCATTTCTGAATTTGCATTCATATTTGCATTTCTGGCATTTTATGGGAGGGGACCAAAATAGAAGAGTAGAAGGTATTGCTTTAATTCAGGCCAGTTGTATAAAAGACACAACTAAGGAAATAACAGGTATATCTATAATTTTCCTTTTTTAAAAAAAATTATACTACTTTCAAACTTAAGACAGTTAAATAATACAAACTCCATGTATAGAACTCCAACATAGCCCTATCCCTGCCATACCCAGATCCACGAATTTTAACATTTTGTCACGTTTGCCATGTCATTCTTTTCTGTCCATCTCTCTACTGTCTATTTTTCCATTTTCTGAACATGAGAGTGTAGGTGGTATAATCATGCTCGGTGAACACTTAATACTATCATGTACCTTTCCTAAAAACTAGAATTTTCATTTATGTCACAACCTTAAGTGCAGTTCTCAAGTTCAAGAAATTTAACATTGATATAAACTACAGTCTATTTTCCATTTTTATATGTTCCTTTGAGCCTTTTCTCCTTTCTCGATAAATTCTATCCAAGAGCATGTATTGCATTTAATTCTCATTGATTCTTTAGTTGCCTTTTTTCTTTTTAATTGTAGGAACATTTATACAGCATAAACTTTCCCATCTCAACCACTCCAAGCATACAATCTAATGGGATTAATCATATTCACAATATTGCAGTACCCTTACCACTTTGCATTACTAAAGCTTTCCCATCCCCACACTGAAGTCCTAAATTCATTATGCATTAACTCCCCATTCTCCCTTTGCAGCCTATACTCTAAGAAATTTCTTTCTCCAGGAGCTTGCATATTTTCCAGTATTTCCTTTGTAGTTAACCATGGGGCTTAAATTTAAAATCCTAAATTGATAACAGTGTTTGTTTTGGAATCAACTTAACTTCAGTAGTATACACAAATTATGTTCTTATATCCTCCATCCCACCACCTTTATGTAGTTCTCACAAATTACATATTTATAAATTGAGTCTAAGCCCACTGATTTATCATTACATTTTATGTTTTTGCCTTTTATATCCTGTAGGAAATAAAAAATGGAGTTACAATCCAAAAATACGGTAGTACTGGCATTTATATTTACCTATGGCATTAACCTCACTGGAGATCTTTTTCATGCAGCTTAAATCTACTGTGTATTGTCTTTTCCTTTCAAACTGCAAAACTAGCATCTCTTGAGGGCCGGTCTAGTGACGAACTCCCTCAGCTTTTGTTTATCTGGGAATGTCTTAATCTTTCCTTCATTTTTGAAAGATGGTTTTGCTGGATATAGAAGTCTTAGAAGTTTTTTGCTTTTAGCATTTTAAATGTATCATCCACTGCCTTCTTGCCTGCAGGCTTTCTGATGAGAAATTGACATTTATTCTTATTGAGGCTCCCTTGGATGTGACTTCAGAATTTTCTTTTCATCTTTGGCATTCTATGGTTTGGTTTTTTTTTTTTTAGGTACTGGTGGCCAGGTATTAAACCTAGGACCTTGTATGTGGGTAGCCAGCACTCAAGCACTGAGCCACGTTGGCTCCCCTGAGTTGTTTTTTGTTTGTTTGTTCTGCTTGTTGTTTGTTTTTGTTTTTTCAGGAGGTGCTGGGAACTGAACCTAGGACCTCCCATGTGGGAGGCAAGGGCTCAACCACTTAAGCCACATCGCTTCCGTTTGATTTTAATATGCCACAGTGTGGGTCTTTTTGGGTTTATCCTGTTTAGAGTTTGTTGTGCATCTTGGATATGCATATTTATGTCTTTTGTTAAATTTGTAAAATTAAGTTTTTAGCCATTATTTCTTTTTTGAATATTCTCTCTGCCTCTTTTTCTCTCTTCTCCTTTGGGGACTCCCACTGTGCATATATTGGTGCACTTCATGGTGTCCCATGGGATCCTCAGGCTCTGTTCATTTTTTTCCATACTTCTTTCTGCTCCTCTGACAGAATGATTTCAGTTGTCTTATCTTCAAGTTTACTGATTCTTCTGCCAGCTCCAAAGTGCTATTAAACCCCTCCAGGGAATTTTAAATTTCTGTTACTGTGGTCTTCAGCTCTGTTTGGTCCCTTTTCATAATTTCCATCACTCTGTTGATGTTCTCTTTGTGCTCATCTATCATTTTCCTGATTTCCTTTAGTTCTTTGTCCACGTTTTCCTTTTGCTCTTTGAGCATATTTAGGATCATTTTTATAAAGTCTTTGTTGTGTCCTGGTCTGGTTCTCATTTATAGTTTCTAATGCTTTAATCTTACCCTTTGCATGGGCCATCTCTTCCTGTTTCTTTGTATGTTTTGGAATCTTTTGTTGAAACCTGAGCATTTTGATATTTTAGTGTGTTATCCCTGGAATTTAGACTTTGAATCATCTAGTTGTTCCTTAAGCATATGTTATGACAGAGCTTTCCTTGATTGGCAGAAGCTAACTACAACAACAAAAGGATAAAAAAGAAAACACCTTTCCCAAAGTTTGCAGATTGACCTGTGTAAGTGCTCTCCTTCAGAGATTATAGTGAGTTTGGAGAATAGCTCCAGGCCAATGTGTGGGGGCCTCCCTGATTCTTTTGTCCTGGGTCTTGTCTTGGGCATGCGGTATGTGGCCCTACGAATTTCCCATTTCCCATTTCCAGGGTTCTGAATGTCCCTAGGAAATGGTTTCCTCACGGTCTTGGGCCCTGCTTTCTGTGCCCTCTAGCCAGCAGCCCTTTTCCCCAGACAGCACTACTTGCTCTCCCATGGTGTTCCGCAGGAGCGCTGAGCCACCTTCTATACACAAGGCAAGTTCTGGGACCATAAGTCCTTCAGGCCACCGCCAGACAGATTGGACCAGACATACAAGCTCCCTGGGTGTGCAGGAGTCTTACTCTGCTCCCTCTGGAATGGGACCAGGGATCTGCACTGGGAGCATGGGCCGGCTCCACAGCAATCCAGTGAGTGGTGGGAGAGGGGCCAGCCAGGGTGCCACAAGAGCCTACAGCTTTTAAGTAGCCTTTTTCTTGATTCGGTGCTTGCCTGTTACTGCAGGCCTTTAAGTGTTTTGGGGGGAGTTTTTAGAAAGCTATTTCTGCTGGTTCTTGCTGGTTGTTCAAAGCTTGTGTATTTCTTCAGGATGGAGACCTGAAGTATCTCACTCTGCCATCTTGATAGGGCTATAGTTTTCCTTTTTAAAAAAATTATAGTTTTTAAAATTCTTCAAAATTTTTGTTTCCTGGATTTGAAAAATTCAAGCTGTTTTCCTTTAAATCTCACAAGTTAGTGTGCCTTAAAAATACCAAAGTCAAAGTTGGATTAAATAATGGCTTTTATCATGCTTTTTAGTATGTATTTATTGAGTATGAGAAGTGATATCGTAGCATATTTAGTTAAAAAAATAATTCCTGACCTTTAGGATATTCCAGTATATAGTAACAAATTATAGATAAGTTTCATATTTTAAAAGAAAACTTAGTTGATTTGATGGTTTGGAAGGAGCTATCGCTGTAGTTATTTAAAGAGGACAATATCAGGGCAAAAATGCCATTAGAACTAAGATATCAGGGATATAGCCATTTTAGACGTTTCTTAAGGACAGAGACTATTTCTTCTCTCATTTTGCATCTTCCACAGTGTACCAATACTGTATTTTGAACATAATAGGTGCCTAATAAATGTGTTTAAAGTGCAAAAGAGTATGCTTTATTAACATGTATCAATAAAATTGATTTGTTAACAATTTTTTAAAAAGTGAATTGCAAAACAAATGCAAATCGTAGTTTAAGATCAATGCAGAAATAAAATTGCATTTTGAATTCCTGAAAAAAAAATTGCAATGAGAGACAAATACTATGAAAAAGAACTTTTGTAACACTACTTTATCTTACAGATATTTTTGTTATGGTACTTAAATATTGTATTACAATTCCTTGTTCATTTGTGTATTTCTTCAACTAAACAATAAGTTCCTGGGGGAAGTTACCTAATCTTTCTTTGTATCTTTGGAATTTAACATAGTTTCTGGCATATAATAGTTGTTCAATGAATCTAATTTTTTTTTTTCTTTAAAGGCATTTGGATACCTTGGTGATTTTAAAAAAAAGGCTCTTTCTGCCCTTTTCTTCATCCATTGATGGGTTGCTAGTAGACTGGGAAGGAAAGCTGAGGTCCTCCACGTTAGTCAGCAAATACTTGATTGATTTGGTATTTAGCTTAGTCAAGTAAGTTACTAGTATGTTCTAAAAACTTTTCTAAAGAATTGAAAGTTTTTGGTTACTGTAATTAGAAATTTAATTCTAAAGAACACTTATAATTAATGATATTTTTAATTAAAATTAAATAATTTCAAGACTGGCTTTTTTATTGCAGATGTAAAATGTGCCCATTTTTTAAATTATTTGGCTAAAATCAATAGCAATTAAGTAATTTTTAAATAAAGTGTAAATTGTCTTGGAAAATGTAGCTATGAAAAATTTTTTTAAAAGTTGGAAAGAATGTATCTTTTCAAATACATTCACATGTACAAAATTCAGAAAGTACAAAAAGTTATACAATTAAGTCTCCTTCCCAGGGAAGCAAGCCTCCTTCCTGATTCCAGTCACCCTAGTTGCCCTCCTCAGGGAAACTAAGGGAAAGATGTTAATGTGATTATTTTCTTTCTAATTATAACAGATTGAAGATCTCAAACAGAAAAATCATGGCTTGGAAGAATGTGTTAGGAAACTGTTGGATAGTAAGGAGCTGGTAAGCAGTCAAGTAGAGAATTTAACCAGCCACAATGAGCATCTTTGTAAAGAATTGATTAAAATTGACCAACTAGCAGAGCAACTAGAAGAAGAGAAAAATTTTGTGGTGGATACTGCTGACAAGGAACTTGAAGAAGCAAAGGTATTAGATTTACCACTCATCCATATTTTTTATTTTACTTTTAAAACTATGTAATTATTATAAAAGTGACATTTATAGTATTTGAAAGCTTTTCGGTTTGGCATTATATTTAAATGTCTATTCTAAGGATTAAAGTGTATTGTATGTCACATTTTATTTCT
Organism: Tolypeutes matacus; assembly: GCA_026826555.1. Lineage (NCBI taxonomy): Eukaryota > Metazoa > Chordata > Mammalia > Cingulata > Chlamyphoridae > Tolypeutes > Tolypeutes matacus. The sequence continues at coordinate 1,450,727 of JAKSZT010036117.1, read as the reverse complement.
CTAAAAAATTTGTTCAAAAAATTTCCTAAGTAATAGGAAAATTGTAAAAACTACAAGCAACAGGGATGTTTTGTGTGTTTCTGAAATCTATTTAGATTTATTGATTCATTTACCTTCTGTGCTGATATTTTGTTTAAATTGCTGTTAACTTTATGATATTATGAAAAACATTTTATTTTTGACTGAGTTTTAGTGCTCTGCCATGAAATTTAGAAACTAGGAATTTAAACACAGTTATAAAATGAAGACATTTTTTCCCCCTCATTGCTCCCTAGTGTCTTATAAGCAAAAATCAGAACATGTTTGGAGGCCAAAAAATAAAATAACCTGTTGAGTTTTTAAATAATATGTAAATGTGTCTGTAATAAGGTAGTTTCCTAAAGCTAATTATTATGTGTGTTTTTTTCTTAAACATTCTTTTACTGTATTTAAGTCAATAAATGATCTGGTTGAGAATATGTGTTAGTAAGGGCATAATTTGTTTCTGTATTTGAACATATGAGCACAAGTGATGAACTCTAGGATGGTATGTGTATTTATGTAGTAAACCTCACTGCTTTAGACTGCTTAAAGGATCAGAAAGTTGAAATTAGTGACAAGTCTGAATAATGGAATGTGTAAATACATGAAGTTTATTACTCCAAAGTAAGGACACAGTCTTCTCTAAAAATGTTGCCCCGAGAAGAGCCTTAGGAGAAGATTTCAGAGAGCAGATAAGAATGTTTGTTTCCAACCTGTGGATTATTTACCTTATAGTGATTGCTCCTAAAGTATTTGAAGGTCATTTCAAACTAGCTTAGATAGTTTAAATTTTTTTTCAATAAAGTTTTTTATTTGTATTGTTAATTTCTTTAAGAATAATTATTCTTTCACAATATAATTGAGTTCACTATTTCAGTAACTTCAGTACATTATTTACTTTCATTATATAAAAGTCTTCAAATTAAAGAGCTCTGAATTAATGTTTTTTAAGCTGCTTTTTTCTTCTTCAAAGAAAAAACTAACGGAATGCCTTGATAGTCGGGGTATGATTAAGGGGAGGGACAAAAATATACAAGACTAAGGGAAGCCTAGCTGGCCCGAAATCCAGTGAAGAGAGTGCCCTGTTTAGAAGTCATCAGTTTTAGAAAGGGTCATTAGTGTCTGTGTTCCTAGAACTGCAACTATTAATTCACGGATGGAAATTTTGCCTGACTCAAAAAAGTGTGTTTCTAGGAAATAGATGTACATACATAATGTGGACTGTCAGGAGTATATCCCAGAATTGGAAAACTGTTCAGTGAAGAGGGGAGTGGCTGTCCTAGAGTAGAGACAGCATTACTGATGAAGGGAAACATGGATTGCTTAACAAGGAGATGACATATGGAAATACATCCTTTATTCCCAGATTAGTGGAATGTCCTGAAATCAGGAAATAACCGTCTTCTGTAAGTGGATGTCCCAGGGTAAATTGGGTTTGGAAGGATGTATGACCGATGGTGGATATGTGAGCCCTAATGCATGTTGTTATCCTTAAGTCATTGAGTGTGCAGTTTGGATTTACAATTACTATAGAGAGTTGTCTTGTCTAATTTGTGGGCTAGAGATTGAAACAAGACAATTTCTAATTTGAGAGCTGGGAAAGAATGTTGGGTTCTTTTACTGTTAAAGATTATGTTCTAGATATGTGGAAGAAGAATTTAAATCTAAAGCTACTGTTAAGTTTCCTAGAATTGAGATAGATGATACTACATTATTCAATTTGTTTAACGGGAAATGTTTCATTTAGTCATATTTCTAAAGGTCAACAGAGTAATTTCCATCATTTATTCCACTGAAATGTTTTGAGTACCTTCTATTATATCTATTGCTGCATGGCAAATTACCCCTAAACCTTAGTGCCTTAAAACAACAAACATTTCTATCTCACAGTTTCTGTGGGTTGGGAATTCAAAAGAGGCTTAACTGGGTGGTTTGGTTTAGGGTTTCTCCGAAAGTTAAACTAGATAGAGGCCAGGCTGCAGTCATGGCTGGATGGCACTGGAAGATGTGCTTCTGAAGTGGCTCACTCAGATGGCTGCTGGCTCTTGGCAGGCGGCCCGGGCTCCTTGCCAGGTGGGCCTCTCTGTAGGGTACTTGATGCGTGCCCCATGGTAGCAGCTCCCCTGAGCAGGTGATCCAGGAGAGACCACAGGGAGGAAATCTGCAGTGCCTGTTGGGGCCCAGCCCTATTCTGTTCATTATAAGGAGCCACTCACTATAGCCCACACTCAAAGGGAAGGAAGTTAAGCTCTACCTCTATAAGGGAGGAGTAGCAGAGAATTTGTGAACAAATGTTAACACTACCACAGCTACATGCCTCTTTCTGTCTTCCCATCTTGAGTTTATCATTCTTGCCTTAATATAATGTTTCTCAGATAATTGAATGTAACTATTTGAAATCTACAAAGCAAATTTGCAATTTTACCATGGTTTGTTTCTTCATATACTTTTTAATTTAATTTTTAATTGACATATTGGATTGAATATGGTAGCCCATGCCATTAGTTTACTTTTCTATGTGATTCAGCAGTCAAAAAGTATTTCAGAACGTGTATAAAGCCTATTTAAGTTTGTAAACCACACAGCCACACGAACTCACTCTCCCTTCACCTTCCCTGCTTTATTTTTCTCCGTAGCACTTTCCTACTACTTTCTCTTTCCCTCAATCTGCTCCAGCTACATTGGCCTCCTTGCTAATTCTTGGGACTCACCACACATTCATTCTTTTGTTTTAGGAACTTTGTTCTAGCTATACCTTCTGCTTCTAATGCTCTTCTCCCAGATTTTCATCTGTCTAACTCCCTCCCTCCTCTAAGTCTTTGTTCAAATGTCACTTGTCAGAGAGGCCTTCACCAATCATCCTACTTAAAATTCCAGCTGTCCCTCCAGGAACACTCCCAACACCCTTTGCTGTGCTTTTCTTTTTCTAATGTGCCATGCACTTATTTAGTTGCTAGGTTATTTTTATTGTCTTTATACCCCAGCTGGAATATAAAGTTCCTAGGGGCAGGAATCCTAGTTTGTTTTTTTCACTCTTAAATGTCAAGTACCTAGGACAGGTATATTAGCGCTCATTAAAAATTTTTTGAATGGCACGTCACTCTCTGACATATATTTTGCCTAATATCTTTTGTTTCTCTCTGACTGGAATGTAAGCTCATGAAGGCAGAGAATTTTGTCTGTTTTATTTACTACTATACCATTCAGGCACTCATTAAGCAATTATTAAATAAATTAAAACTCTGAACTAGCATTATTTTCATTTGGGCCAGTTGTTCTTATTCTTTGGAATTTAGTCAGCATTTATTGTTTTATCATTATAAAAGCAATACAGGTTTATTTTTAAAAATTCAGTCTATATAGAAAAGTATAATAAAAAAAATAACATCTACCATAATCATACCTTACTCTACCTGGTTGCAATCTATCTATTCCTGTTAACATTTCATTGATTATGTTCCATTTGCATGTAGAATGTGTGTGTAAATTTATTTTTTATGTGAATAGGTTATATTAGATAATTATTCTGTAATATGAATTTTTTTCACTTAATTTAGTATGGGCATCTTTACAAATCATTCAAAATAAATCCATTTCTTTTTAGTGGCTACATAGTAGTATAAATTAAAAAACATTGAAAAGTATCTATCCAAAACTATACATAAGATGTAACTATACATAAGTTATATTTCAAACAATAACCCCCCTTAATATTACAAAAAATTAAATGTGACTTTCAGAGAGATCTCAGAAGAGAACATTGGGCTAATAAACAAATGAAGAGCAATGATCCCAGGAAATTGAAATTCAAAATATAGCAGACAAAATTAGAATAACAAGGAGCATGTTTATGAGTTGCAAAACACATTCATTAAACAAATGTGCCAACTGTTTGCAAGGAACCTTACAGCTTTGTATAAAAACTTAGCTGCTGTGCTCTAGGAACTTACAATCTGGTTCATGGGTAAATATATGACTATAGGCAACTATACCAAAATACTGGATATGTTAAATGTCATAGTATTGATGCAAAAAGTACTTTGTGGATTGGATTGAACTAAACTATTAAAGGAGGTTGGAGGAGAGAGCAATCACTTCTGATTATTTCATAAGGTTTCTTTTATTACAGTCATTTTAACTCTTCCTTGTTATCTTTGGAATTATTATTACTGTTAACATTTTGTCCCAGTTTATGCAGAGTAATTCAGTAAAGTAGAATCTATTAATATTTTATCCAAAACATTAGATAATTTAAAAGAACTGCTATATTTTGCCCTAGGTTCCTGTTTCCATTAAAGGAAAGGAATATATACAGGGGTAGTTTGTCTTTTCCTTTTCTTTCTTAAAATATTTCACTGTCTTCATGTTTTAAACGAGTTCCTTTTTTGACGTTCTCTTTCCTATTAAAGCAGTTTAAAAATTTTTAATCTAAGTAAAAGAATTTTAAAATTTTTTGGCTTGTTTTTCAGATTGAACTCATTTGCCAGCAAAATAATATAGTAGTATTGGAGGATAAAATAAAAAGGCTTAGATCTGTAAGTATATTTTTCACTAATATGTGTTAAGGAATAATTTTATTGGATTAATGAGATCACAAAAATTTATATATAATATTTGGCACTCATGCCTTTTGTGACCAGTAATACATTTTTGTTTACCAAAAGCAGCATCCAGGGCTTCAGGCACAGAGGTGATCCCGTCTGTACGAGCAGTGCTTCTCCTTGCCCTGTCGCGACATTGCTCCTTTCTATACTAGAGGGACACAGAGCTGTTGGTTGGGTTTGTTAATGCCCTTAGCTATTACTTCATATAAAATGAGGACCGAATAATTTAATTCCCCAAATGTAAGATGCATTTGTCTACACATTAACTTTCATTCCCTTTAATAATGTTTTCTTTAAGCCATTAATTTTGTTACTTAATTCTGAGTAATATGTTTTCTTTTAGAACAATGTGAAATGAAAACTGCTCTATTTAGATGTTTCAGTGTTATTTAAAATATTTGAAACACTTTGAAGATGTATCTGTACTTTTCTTCCAATAAATTATTGGTAAAATAAATGTTATAAAAGAAATACTTCTAACTATATTAAAGTGAATGGGCATTCATGGGAATGCACTTTTGAAAGTACGAACAAATAAGGACAGATCTAGCATTTATTTAATTTATTCATTTATTGAAAAATTATTGAAGAACACGAATTCTATGAATAGATGCTTTAATAGCATATAAGTTTTTCTAAAGCAAATTAATTCCATTTCTAGAACTCGTACTAGGTCTGTGGACATCTCTGGCCTCTCTGAAGTTTATTTACCATTTTTCCTCCAAAATTATTCAGTAAATTTAGAGGTGCTTTCAGTTAAATAAGAATATAGCACGTCCAGAAATGCTGGAAAAGGAAGATATCTAACTGCTTTTTTAAAAAGTATTACTTAATTATTCTTAAAATGTTCTGTTTTTAAAGTACCAAATTTAATACTTTTAAGGGTACTATTTGTTTTCAAATTTCTTTTAAAAAATGATGCTTTAGTTTTGCTTGAAATAATGGCCTAATTTTTTCCTCCTTGGCAAGATAATTTTAGAGAGTGAAAAAGCACAAAATAAATCTCCTTCCAGACTTGATTCCTTTGTCAAGACTTTAGAAGCAGACAGAAATTACTATAAGAGTGAAGCTCAGAATTTGAGAAAGATGATCAGAAGTAGATCTAAAAGTCCAAGACGCCCTTCTCCATCTTCCCGGGTAAGTTTTGGAAACATAAATATTTTGGGATTTGTTGCTCAAAACTGGTTTTCTTTTATATACCTAATCTGGAAATAATTCATTTAGATTTGGCAAGAATTGTTATATCAAAGAGTTTGAGAGACAGAAGTTCCTTTAGTGGCACAGTGAACCATACCTGTTGGTTCTTCACCCCAGCATTAGTAGTGATTGGGAGGTAATCAGACAAATGTGGAGTAATTTGAGATGAGACTGTTTAAAAGAGAAGATTTTGTAACTCTTTTCTTCAGCATTTCTGCTTATGAGTATTGTCATATTTACCCACGTAGAATACTACCAGGAGTAGCCCCTTTCTGTTAGGACCACATGTCAAAGAAGAATTTTAAATTTCTTATATAATAATTGTAGGGTACAAATTGTGATGTAGAGCTTTTGAAGACTACAAGAGATCGTGAAGAACTTAAATGCATGCTGGAAAAATATGAGCGTCATTTGGCAGAAATTCAGGGTAATGTCAAGGTTCTTACATCTGAGAGAGACAAGACCTTTCTTCTTTATGAACAGGTAAATTTATTTGTAAATAAACAGAATATGTAATTAATAGCAGTCAATTCTAGAGGTATTTAATTCTTCTTTAATTTCTATAAGTGTTTCAATCTGCCAATCAAATTAATCTAACATTTGTTCTTAAGATATTCTTAATGAAATATATTTCCCAAATGTTGTGTTGATCAATAAGCATATGTGTACACACACATCATCCCCATATAAAAAAAACCTTCATATACTTGCATAAACGTAATTGATTTTTGGAATAAGAAATGGGACAGTGTTAAATGATAGGGTATGATAAGTTCATGGTGAAAAGGTCAGGATATGGGGGTAAAAAATACTGACCATCTTTAAATTATTTTGAGTCACTTTAGGAATTGCTATGTAATTTGCTTAATTTAGATTGTAAAATCAGTTTTGAAGTTGAGCTCTATTTTCTAGCTTAAAATTTTATATCCTTTATTCATCAAAGGAGAAATAAGACCAAAGTAACATTTTTTATATTAACCTCTTGGCAATCTTAGATTATCTCTTACACAATCTTTATATATTATCATATAACAATCTCTTCTCAGGAGAGATTGGAGGAGGATGAGACCATGGCCAGCAAAACTCTTTAGAAGGCTGTTAGAGTGGTCCATGCATGAGGCTTCATGGGGCTGAGTGAAGGGTACTATCGGTGGAAATAAGGGTAGGGACAGATGCACAAGAAGGAAGACTTGACAAGATCTGATTTTAGGAGCAAGGAGGGACGAATGGAAATGAATGAAGTTCTGTTTTGAGTGACTGAGAGAATTGTAATAGTAGAAGAAAAAAATAGGAAAGTCTATTTTTGGTTTGAGGGAAAAGATATGTTTGGTTTTAGACAGATGGAGTAAGATGATGGTGGTACCTTCAGGTAGTAATTACCATCAGGCAATAAGAAACATGGGACTGAGTGGGGAGTGAGGCAGGAACACATTGTGTAGATTTAGAAAGAGATTTAATTTAAAAAAACAGAGAACTAAGGCAGCACAATGCTATAAACCCAAGGGAGGAAACCAGGAACTGGAAGAAAACCATTAGATTTGGTGAGTAGAGTCATTAGTTGAAATCAAGAATGCTGATTCTGCAGATTGATGGAGATGGGAGTCAGGTTACATTGGGGTGAGAGAATGGGTGGTAAGGAACTATTGGCAAAAGAGTATCAAAAGAAGAGGAGGCATGGGATGGTAAATGGACACTAGGATCAAGGAGCAGTTTTTCAAGATATGGTAGTCCTGGGAATGGTTGAAGGCTAGAGAGAAAGTGCCAGTGGAGAGGACACTATTCAAGGTAAGAGGAAGTCCTTAAAATTGAGTCAGAGAGATCTTAGAAGAAAGACACTTTCAGAGACATAGTCCAAGGTTTTGGTGAAGGCTATGCTATGGAAATTGAGAGATAATATATCTTCCTCTGACACCTGGAGACTAGCTGGATGGATGGTGGTCAAATTGAGAGGAAGATGAGGAGACTTGGGCAGCAAGTAGGATATGAAATCTTTTTCAAGTGTGGAATATTTGGGGGCTGGAGGAGGATAGATGGACAAGTTTGTAGAGAGTATGTTAGGTTGTTAGCAAGCCTTCCTGTTAGGGTAAAAGTAGCCAGGACGTGGAAATGGCGTATATATTTATATATAAAGAGAGATTGAAACATTGTGATAATATTTATTAAACCAGAATTTTACGTCAATTGTGCTGAATTCAAATTTTTTACCACAAAATTGATGAACGGAGTAAACTATATTCTTAGCAAAAATTCTCTCTTGCAGTGACTTCCTCTAAATTTTTAAAAGTATTTTGGCAAAGATATTGTAAACCAAACTTTTATTTGAATACATGCCTTTGCATTTATTTACATAAGCTCTTTTTTGAAATATCAATTACACCTTTACCTTGCTGCGTGCACATTAATGTAGATTTGTGTTTTAACTGGCTGAATGTAAGTATTTGTCTGTTTTAAAGCTTGTTTAACAGAATTCTATCTATGTCTTTAAATAATAGGCACAGGAAGAAATTGCCCGACTTCGACGAGAAATGATGAAAAACTGTAAGTCTCCTAAATCAACAACAGCACATGCTATCCTCCGGCGCGTGGAGACGGAACGAGATGTAGCCTTCACTGATTTACGAAGAATGACCACAGAACGAGATAGTCTAAGAGAAAGGCTAAAGGTTTGAAAGAATTTTTCTATATGAAATATGCTAAACATATATGCAATGAAATTAAAAGTACTTTATTTTGGTTTTGTTTTTAAACAGATTGCCCAGGAGACGGCATTTAATGAGAAGGCTCACTTGGAACAAAGAATAGAGGAGCTGGAGTGTACAGTTCATAATGTAAAGAAAAATCTACTTTGTGCTTTTGGCTATAAAGTGTTGAAGGCTTCCCCTTTCTTCTTTTCTGTGTTCAAAAAAGAATTTCTTTGATTTTTCTAAGATAAAATACTGTATAGTGTTTGTATTCCTAAAATACATAAGGTAGTATGTATGGTATAATTTATCACTTTTTCATTTGTTTATTTCCTTCTAGTCTTGTATATTAAGTTGCCAAGTGTGTTCTTTCTTTCTTTCTTTCTTTTTTTTTTTAATTTGGAGAAAATGGTGTATAATATCCTAAAGACTGTATAGAGTAGAGAAAATTATGATATAAAAACTAATGAAAAATATATTTAAACTGAATTTCAATATGTATTGCCACATTTTTACTAATCTAGGATTTAAGATGCTATGAATATCTATTTGAGATGCTATGATTATATAAACAGAGTTAAGGGAATTTGACTTTCTGTTACCAAATTTTATTGAATATACTTTTAAATTCACCTGTTATAAGTTGTTATGAGTTTAAAAAGCAGAAGACAGGAGAGATTTTCAAAAATCCCACTTTATATGTGTACTTTGTTAATGTTGGGCAACAAGGAAGAAATCTGTTTGCAAATAAGATATGTATGCTTGTCACATTGAACCAGAGTGAAAACATGTACACCGCCACACCATGACAACTTTTATAGAAAAGCTGTGCAGTGGCTTGTTCTTGTTCATACTGCACATTCCCTTGTCTATAAACCCTCACGCAGTGGTCAGGTCTAACCTGATCTTCTCATTATATGAATCTTGCCATAAACCACATTTTGTACAAAGTGAGTATGTCTCTTTTGAAAGAATACTGCGCCTTTTTCAGTGATGACAGTACCCTTGTCATTTACTTGCATAGCTCGATGATGAACGTATGGAGCAAATGTCAAATATGACTTTGATGAAGGAAACCATAACCACTGTGGAAAAAGAAATGAAATCACTAGCAAGAAAGGCAATGGATACCGAAAGTGAACTTGGCAGACAAAAAGCAGAGAATAATTCTTTGAGGTAAACTAAATTACCTTTATACAACTAGTAGTTTACTATTTCTAATAGCTCTGCTTTTTGTAGTGTATTTTTTAATGAAAATTAAGTTATTTGTTGACTTTAATGTCTAAGATTATTATGAAGCAGTTGTGGAAATAACAGCACACACTAAATGAATCCCCCAAGATCAATCACAAACTAGTAATTTCACACTTAACTAGATATCAGACTTCAATTATTAGTCTTGAATTTGCAAAAGCCTCAATGTTTAATTGAAATAGCTTTTTTCAGGAGTGGGTGTAGCTCAGTGGTAGAGTGCCTGCCTCCCACGTACAAAGTCCCAGGTTCAATCCCTGGTACCTCCTAAAAAAAAAAATTAAAAAATCTTTTTCAAAGCCCTTCTTGGTAGAGAGCATATTTGACTTTGGTATTTGATTATTTAATTTACCTTTATAACTTTAAATTCTATTTTGTGATATGAACAATGCAAGAAAGAGCAAAGCACAAGTTTTGACAGTAGCTTAGAAAAAGGGTGGTTTAGAATATAATGAAAAGTCATAGCAGAGAAATAGTGATATGTAATGAACTTGGCACTTCTTACATACTTGTAGCAGAAGAAATACCAATTAAAGCAGCCTACAGTCAATAATTATAGGGTAATGAGATTTTAAAAACTATATGAGTGGTTATACTGTCAGTATCTGTTAATGTGAGAATTTGAGGCTCTATAGATTCAGGAATGTTGAATTCTACTACATCTATGGATATTTGAAAAAAGTAGTTCAGTTGAGTGTGATATATATTATTAGAACTACAGAAAATACTTGGTCCCCATATGAATTCCTAGAGTCCCTCCTTACTCCTTCAGGGGTTTGTGTTGCATGGGTTTTAATCATCTGCTGGGACAAATAATCAATCAAATTCTTTTCCTTCACTTGATTTTTAATTTCCTGCTTATAAGAATATTTCAAGCTCAAGTAAAACAAAAATGATAATAAAACAAGACAACAACAACAAAGAAAACCTTGGAAAATGGAGAAGCATATGAAGAAAATTTAAATCACCCATAATTCAATAACACAAAGAAAACTATTAATATAGATCTGTTTCCAACCAGAAATTTTTCTGTCTGTGTGTATATAAGCTTTCTATGTATTTGAGATCATCCTGTATAAGATTCTTTATTTGGCCACTTTCACTTAATTATGTATGATCAGCGTTTCTCAGTGTAATCAGAAGTTCTTTGAAAGCATTGTAGTAGTTGTGACAGTTTGAGATATTTATCAATTCCAAAAAGAAAGATTAGGTTCATAAACTAGGTCTGTTCCTCTGGGTGTGATACCCTTTGATTGTATTAGATTCAGCTGAACACCTTTGATTAAATTATGTTAATATTAGGGCTTTGATTAGACCATGTCATTAGGGCATGCAGGATTGAGTCCCCGCCCCTTGGTGGGCTATATAAACAGATGCTCAATCAAGAACACAGAAGAGGGAAGTGGATATGGCTCAAGCGTATGGGGGGGTCCCAGGTTCGGTTCCCGGGGCCTCCTTGGTGAAGGCGTAGCTGGCCTGCGCTGCAGAGAGCTGGTCCGCGCTGCAAACTGATGCAACAAGATGACACAACAGAAAAGAGACACAGAGGAAAGACAGAGACACAACAAACCAGGGAGCTGAGGTGGCTCAAACGATTGGGTGCCTCTCTCCCATGTCGGAGGTCCCAGGATCTGTTCCCGGTGCCTCCTGAAGAGAAGACGAGAAGAGAAGACAAGCAGACACAGAAGAATGCACAGCGAGTGAACACAGAGCAGAGAACAAGCGCAGGCAGTGGTGGTGGTGGGGGGAGTAGATAAATAAAATAAATCTTTAAAAAAAACAACAACAGAAGAAGCAGATACACAGAAGAACACATAGGAATAAAGAGCTCGATAGACATGGAAGAGGAGAGAACTTGTCAGCTTTGATCCTGAGGCCCCTGGAAGAGAGGTGAGCCATTTACCTGATAGTTTACGGCTTACCTTGTGAAGAGACCAGAGCAGCTAAACCCAAAAAGAAAGAAGCCCTGCAGCCTACAGCTGACTTGGGAAGAAGCTGGGCCCACGGAGCCTTAAGAGGAAAGAGGAAGGCTGACCGCAAACATAATCCACCATCTTGCTTCAACATGTGGCAACAGACTTTGGGTGAGGAAGTACCTCTTATGGTACTTTGAGTTGGACTCTTTAGGGCCTTGTGACTATAAGATTCTACCCCAAATAAATACCTTTTATAAAAGCCAACTGATTTCTGGTACTTTGATCAACACCCCTTTGGCTGATATTTGGTAGTTAATTAAAATATTCTAACAGATAAATGTATAATAACTTTGAGGTTTTTTGTGTGCATTTATTTTCTTTTAACAGTTTTATTCATGTATAATTGACATACATGCAGTAAGCTACACATATTTAAAGTATAGAGTTAGATAAGTTTTGACATTTTGTATGCAACTTTAAAACCATCACCACAATCAAGATCGTGGCCCTATCCACCACTCCCAAAAGTTTATTTGTGCCTCTCTGTAATTTCACCTCCCATTCCCCCACCCCTACCCCTGGTCAATCCCCAGGCAACCACTGATCTGTTTTCTGTCATAGAAATTCATTTTTATTTTCTACAATTTTATATTAAAAAGAATCATATTGTATGTATTACTATGTTGGGCTCCGTTTACTCAGCATAATTGTCTTGAGATTTATTCATGTTGTCATATGTAATCAAGAATTCATTCCTTTTTATTGCTAAGTAGTATTCCATTGTATGGATATACCATATAGACTTTTTGGGTTGTTTCCAGTTTGGGGCTATAACAAATAAAGCTGCTATAAACATTCTTATATAAGTCTTTGCTTGGCCATATGTTTTTATTTCTTTTGGATAAATACCTAGGAGTGGAATGGCTGAGCCTTATGGTTTGTGTTATTTTTAACTTTTGACGAAACCATCAAACTATTTCCCAACATGGTTATACTGTTATGTTTTATCTTTGCACCAGCAGTGTATGCGTGGTCCAGTTGTTACATAACCTCACCAACACCTGGTATGCTCTGTCTCTTAATTTTAGCCATTCTAGTACTATCTATTGTGTTTTAATTTGGCATTCCCTAAGGACTAATGATTTTGAGCATCTATTCATATGCTTATTTGCCATCTATATATCATCCTTTGTGAAGTGTCTGTTCAAATCATTTGCACACTTTTATTGAGTTGCTTATATTATTATTATTGTTTTAAAAGTCCTGCCTATATTCTGTACAAGTCCTTTGTCAGGTATATATTTTGCAAATATTTTGCAGTCCATGGGCTTGCCTTTTTATTTTCTTAACAGTGTCTTTTAAAGAAAAACAGTTTTTAATTTTGATGAAGTGTAATTTACTGATTTTTGAAAATTTATGTTGAGCTTTTTGTGTTTTTAAGAAATCTTTGTCACGCTTAAGGTCACTAAGATTTTCTCCTATTTTTTCTTCTAACAATTTTATAGTTTTAGCTCTTTAGATCTATGATTCATTGCAAGTGTGCTTCCAGTATGCATGTATAGTGGATGCAGAATTAAGCCGTAATCCTGCGAGAAACAACTCCTGCCATCTAGAGTTCAGTTCTTTTGCCTTTAGTCTTATACACTGTACTCATTTTGAAAGTTACTTATGTTGGCAACTTTTTCTCTACCCCCTTCAGTTAGGTTATTTCATACATTTGTTTACAGGTAGATTGTTTTGTCACATTCTGCATTTCATTTTGAGAGCCCTTGCCCACCTAAATGATTTTATTTAAATTTGCATATATTAAGGGTCATTCTGTGCTGTAAAGTTCTTCTGGTTTTGACAAATTTATGATTTTATGCAGTATATATGATATTACAGTACCATACAGAAGAGTTTTCTTCCCTAAAAAAAATCCTGTATGTTTTACCTCCCTTGACTCTTGGCATCCACTCATCTTTTTACTGTCTCTATAGTTTCCTATAATTGGAATCATATAGCCTTTTAAGACCGGCTTCTTTGACTTAGCATTATGCATTTAAGGTTTATCCATGTCTTTTCATGGCTTAATAGCTTGTTTTTATTGCTGAATAATATTCCATTGTATGAATGCACTACTGTTTGTTTATCCATTCACCTGTTGAAGGACATTTTGGTTGCTTCCAGATTTTTGGTGATTATGAATAAAGCTACTATAAATTTCATGTGCAGATTTTTGTGTGGACATAAGTTTTCAATTCAGTTAGATAAATACTGGGGAGCATGGTTTCTGGATTGTGTAATAAGACCATGTTTAGCTTGTAAGAAACTGCCAAGCTATATTCTAAAATACAGTTTCATACCATTAAGTTTGATATTAACTGTAGGTTTTTTTGTAGCTTGTTCTTTATCAGGTTGTGGAATTTCTCCTCTATTCCTAATTTGCTGAGGGTTTTTGTCATGAATTGATGTTGGATTTTGGCAAATGTTTTTCTGCGTAAAATGATAAGATCATTGTGATTTTTCTTAATGATAATGGTGGATTACATTGATTTTTATTTTAAAGTTGAATCAGCCTTGCTTACCTGGAATAACCCCACTTGGTTGTGATGTATAATTCTTTTTATACATTGTTGGATTTGATTTGCTATTTTGTTGAGTAATTTTGCATCTTTGTTCACAAGAGATATTGGTCTGTGGTATTCTTCTCTTGGAACGTCTTTACTGGTTTTCATATTAGGGTAATGTTGGTATCCTAGGATGATTTAGGAAGTGTTTGCTCTTCTGTTTTCTGGAAGGGATTGTAGGGAATTGGTATCATTTCTTATTTAAATGTTAGAATTCACCCGTGAAATCTGGGGCTGCTGCTTTCTTTTTTGGAATGTTATTAATTATTGACTCAATTTCCTTAATAGATATAGACCTATCTAGATAATCTAGTTCTCCTTGTGTGAGTTTTGGTAGTCTATATCTTTCAAGGAATAGGTCTATTTAAAGTTATCAAATTTGGGGCCATAGAAGTATTCATAGTATTCCTTTATCTTTTTTTTTTTTTTTTCCTGTTTTGTACACTTGTGATGACCTCTTTCAGGGAGTCCAGGGTTGCAGCTTCCCCCCTGCTGTATCTAATACACTGGGAATAGTTATCTCCTTTTCACCTCTAAATCTCAGCCTCATTTCCTGGGGAGGGATCCCACAACTGAGAACAGTCCTCCTCATCCTTGTGTGGCTTCATGGGGGAAATGTCTACCTGATGTTTCTTTTGTGCAGCTTTTTAAAAAAAAATAAATCAATTTTATTGATACATATTAAAGCATAAATCCATCCAAAGTGTACAGTCAGTGGTGTTTGGTATGATCACATAGTTGTGTATTTATCACTGCAATCATTTTTAGAGCATTTTCATTATTCCAATAATAGTAATAAAAAACAAAAAACATATAAACAAAAAAAACTCATCACCTCTCAATCTCTCTATGCCTCCCCTGCTATACACAAAGCTGCTATTCTGTTTCCAACTCTCTAGTTTATTTGTATTTATATTTTGTAAAAACAGTCTTATATATGCTATATTACCCATATTCATATATCACGAGGTTTCGCTATGCTATATAGTCCCATGTTACATTTTTAAACTTTCCTTCTAGTAATATACATGCCCTTAGATTTTCCCTTTCAACCACTGTCATACCCATATAATAGCTCTGCTTATTACAAACACTATGATGTGTTTTCACCAATTTTATTCATTTCCAAAGATTTACAAACAACCTTTTTTGCCAATTCTGCACAGATTAACTCTCAGCTTTCCATTCTCTAACTTCATTCGGTTTTCTGTTGACCCATATTCTAGTTATTAACTCCATGAAATTACACAATATATTTAGTTCAAAATAGTGCAGTCATACAATATTTGTTCTTCTGTGTATGGCTTGCTTCACTCAACATAATGTCCTCCAGATTCGTCATGTTGTCATATGCTTCACAACTTCATTCCTTCTTACTGCCGCATGATATATTTCATCATGTATACACACAATTTTGTATCCAATCATTGGTTGATGGACACCTGGGGCTGTTTCCATCTTTTGGCAATCGTGAATAACACTGCTATGAACATCGGTGTGCAGATGTCTGTTTGTGTCACTGCTCTCAGTTCTTCTGGGTATATACCAGTAGTAGTATTGCCAGATCACATGGCAAATCAACTTCTTTAGGACAGTCCTCCACAGTGGCTGTACCATTCTACATTCCCAGCAACAGTGAAAACGTTCCTATCTCTCCACATCTCCAAGACTTGTTTTTTGTTTGTTTGTTTTTTTAAACAATTTTTTGAAGTATATCATTCATGCATGAACATACATAAACATTAAGTGTTCGGTAAACATTGTGAACTTACAAAACAAACATGCATAACATCATACAGGGCTCCCACACATCATCCCACCCTAAACACTTTGCATTGTTGTGAAACATTTGTTAAGAAATTATGAAAGAATGTGAATATTCTCGCTGTCCTGATTTTGTGATAATCAGGGTAGGCTAAGCATTCCCTATATTAGAAACCATGCATGTGTCCCCAGACCTAGTTTTCCTCCCTAGATCTGGTTTTTAGAATGCTGGTGATAAACCAAGCCTGATTTATCATATGACCGCCCTGTATGGGAAGAGACTGTAACTTTGGGTATCTTTAGTCCACCTTAAGAGATATGGCAGGGGGACGGATGTGACTCGGGTGGTTGGGTGTCTGTCTCCCATATGGAGGGACCTGGGTTTGACCCCCGGGACCTCCCAGTAAAAATTTAAAAAAAGAAAAATATAGAAGGTGTGTGGGCCACCAGGCCCTGTGTGCGGGTATGCTGCCAGGCCCTGGGAGCAACACAGCAAGATGATGACATAACAGGAGAGTGACACAAGGGAGAGCCAAGATGAAACGCACCGAAAAACCAGGAACTAAGGTGGCACAGACAGTAGGACACCTCTCTCCCACATCGGAGGTTATGAGGATCGAATCCCAGTGAATACAGGAGAAGGATGAGAAAAGAGGGCAGGAAACAGACACAGAGAGTTGCCCAGCGAATGGACACAAAAACAGCAAAAAAAGGGGGGGGCAGGGAATGGATAAAAGTAAATAAATAAATAAATCCTTTAAAAAAATGTATAGGGGAGGAAGATATGGACTATAGTTGGTAGTAATACTTTGACGATGCCCTTTCATGATTTGTTAACAAGTGTTTCACAACAATGCAGGGTGTTTGGGGGGTGATGTGTGGGAGCCCTGTAGGATGTTATACCTGTTTGTTTTGTAAGATCACGATGTTTACTGGACACTTAATAGTTTATGTATGTTCATGTATGAATGATATACTTCAAGAAATTGTTTAAAAAAATTTATTTAAATACTTTTATCCATTTTTACTGCCCCCCCCCCATTTTTGCTGTTTTGGTGTCCATTCGCTGGACAACTGTGTCCATTTCCTGCCCTCTCTTCTCATCTTCCTCCTCCTATCTTCACTGGGATTCTATTCTCAGAACCTGTGATGTGGAAGAGAGTTATCCTACTGCCTGCGCCACCTTAGTTCCTGGTTTTTCTCCATGTCTCGTCTTGGCGCTCCCATGTCACCCTCCTGTTATGTCATCATCTTAATGTGTGGCTCACAGGGCCTAGTGGCCCGCGCGCCTTCTATGTTTTTCTTCTTTCCATTTTTGGATCGAACCCAGGTCCCTCCATATGGGAGACAGACGCCTAACCATTTGAGCCATATCCGTCCTCTGCTATATCTCTTAAGGTTGACCAAAGATACCTAGAGTTACAGTCATTTCCCATACAGGATGGTCATATAATAAATCAGGCTTAGTTTAACACCAGCATTCCAAAAACCAGACCTAGGGAGAAAAACTAGGTCTGGGGACACATGCGTTGTTTCTACTATAGCGAATGTTTAGCCTACCCTGGTTATCACAAAATCAGGACAGCGAGAATATTCACACCAACACTCGTTTTTAATTGTGGTCATTCTAGTAGGTGTGAATGATATCTCATTGTAGTTTTGATTTGCATTTCCCTAATCACTAGTGATGTTGAGCATTTTTAAAAAGATTTTATTATTATTTATTTAATCCACCCCAACCCCACTGTTGTTTGTCATCTTGTTGCATCAGCCTGCCATGCCAGCCCACTGTGCCAGCTCGCTGTCCTGCTCGTCCCCTCCAGGAGACACTGGTAACCAAACCTGGAACCTCCCACGTGGTAGGTAGGAGTCCAACCACCCAAGCCACATACGCCTCCCTGAACATTTTTTCATGTGTTTTTTTGCCATTTTTATTTCTTCTTTCGTCAATTGTAGGTTCAAGCCTTTTGCCCATTTTTATCTCTTCTTTCGTCAATTGTAGGTTCAAGCCGTTTGCCCATGTTTCTTTATTGTTGAATTTTTAGTATCTCTTTATATATCATGGATATTAAACCCTTATTGGATTAGTGATTTCAAAATATTTTCTATTGAGTCAACTGCCTCTTCAACCTTTTAACAGAGTCCTTTGAGGTGCAAAAGTATTTAATTTTGAGGAGGTCCCATTTACCTATTATTTTGTTGTTGCTTGTGTTTTGGTGTGAGGTTTAAGAAACTTGCCACATACCACAAGATCTTGAAGATGTTTTCCTACATTTTCTTCTAGGAAGTTTTATGCTTGTCACTTTTATATTTAGGTCCTTGATCCAATTTGAGTTAATTTTTGTATAAGTAGTGAGATAAGGGTCCTCTTTCTTTCTTTTGGATATGGATATCCAGTTCTCACAGCAACATTTGTTGAATAGACTGTTCTGGCCCGGCCGGGTGGACTTAACAGCCTTGTCAAAAATCACTTGACCATAGATAAGAGGGTCTGTTTCTGAGTTCATGATTTGGCTCTCTTGGTCAATCTGTCTGTCTCTATGCCAGTACCATGCTGTTTTTTAATCACTGTAGCTAAATAATATGCTAAAGTCAGAAAGTGAGAGTCCTCCAACTTCATCCTTCTTTTAAAGACATTTTTGGCTATTCGGGACCCCTTACCCTTCCTCATCCACTTTCTTCATCCGTGCCCAGTCTTCTGATGATCCAGTTAAAGACATTATTCATTTCTGTTAGTGTTTTTTTATTTCTATTTCCTTTTGATTCTTTGTTAAGAGTTTCCATTTCCTTGTTTACATTACCATTTGTTCTTGCATGTTGTCTATCTTCTCCATTAAAGTCCTTAGCATATTAATCCTAATTGTTTTAAATCCCCAGTTTGGTAATTCCAATCTCTGCCATATTTGAATTTGGTTCTTTTGCTTGCCTTGTCTGTTTGGATGTTGCCTTTTAGCATTCCTTGTAATTTTTATTGAAAGCCAGACATGATGCATCAGGTAAAAGGAACTGAGTGAGTTACATGGGCCTTTAGTGTGAGATTTTATAATTATCTGGCTAGGAGTTAGGCTATGTTTATTATTTGTTGTAGCTGTACATGCCAGAGTCTAAAATTTCCTTTGGGTCTTTTTTTTTTGTCTTCCCTATTGTCTTTGGGATTCCGCAGAGACTCCTTAAATAGGGTCTGAGCCTTATAGTTCTTTCAGTTGTAAACCCTGTTTTATACAAGAGCCCTATTCATTTGGTGGTAAGATATGGGGGGAGGGGGTGAAAGGGAAGGGTTCCATAACCCTGTGATTAGGTTTCAGTCTGTGCCCCTGAACTGTGACTTCTACAAATGCATCTTAACTTTTTGTTTCCACCTCAAATTGGAGGTTAGAGGGGGCTGGGTTGGGTATTTCCCTTTCTGCATGTCAGTCAGGCCCTGGGAAAAGAGTTTCCCTTAAGACAAACCTTTGTTAAGGAGAACAAAGCACTCTGGGTGTACTTTTTAAAATATTTTTTTAAATAGAAGTATATCATTCATACATGAACATGCATAAACAATAAGTGAATAGTAAAGGTTGCGAACTTACAAAATAAACACATAACATCTTACAGGGGTCTCATCCATCACCCCTCCACCAACACTTTGCATTTTTGTGAAACATTTGTTACAAACTATGCAAGAGCATCGTCAAAATATTACTACTAACTACAGTTCCTATCTTATATTTGGTGTATTTTTCCCCCAACCCACCCTATTTTTTAAAAATATACTTTTATTACAGAGGTTGTAAACTTGCAAAACAATCATACACGTGTAGAGTTCCCATACAACACCCCTTCAGTAACACACCACACCGTGGTGGAACATTTGTTACAGATTATGAAATATCATCAGACTGTTACCACCAGCCATGGTCCATGGCATACATTTGACACACTTTCCATACACCTCCGTTATCAACACACTACATCTTTGTCATTGATGCAAGAATGTTATAGTATTGCTGTTAACCACAGTCTATAGGTCACACCAATTGTAGTTTTCCCATGTTTCTCCACATTCCACCACCCTGCAATAGTGATGTACATCTGTTCTAGGACACAGAAGGACATTGTTGCGTTTGTACCCTCAACCACAATTCTCATCCACCTCTGTGTTCACCATTATTCAGTCCCTAGGTTATTCTTTAGCTTTCTTTCAATTGACAGTTACTTCCTCAGACTACTTGTTTCAGCCACAATCCCATTTATAAACCAGTTGCTACTCACTGTAATATATTACCATCAACTCTATTTCCACACTTTTACAGTGAAGTTAATTAAAGCTTCTGCATACATTAAGCATCAGTAGTTCTTCCCACCCCTCTTCTTATCTCCTAATAACCTAGACTCTCGGTTTTAACTTCATGTTTTTATTTGTATTTAGTTCATATTAATGAGACCATGTAATATTTGTCCTTTTGCGTCTGGCTTTGCTTAGTATAATGTCTTCAGGATTCATCCATGTTATCACGTGTCCCAACTTCATTTCTTCTTACTGTAGCATAGTATTACATCGTATGTATATACCACATTTTGTTTATCCATTCATTGGTTGATGGACACTTGGATTGTTTCCATCTTTCAGCAATTGTGAATAATGCCGCTATGAACATCGGTGTGCAGATGTCTGTTCGTGTCATAGTTTTTAGTTTTTCTGGATATAATCCTAGTAGAGGAATTGCTGGATCATATGGCAGTTCTATATTTAGCTTCCTAAGGAATTGCCAAACTCTCTTCCACAGAGGCTGTGCCATTTTACAATCCCACCAACAGTGAAGGAGTGTTCCTCTTTCTCCACATCCTCTCCAGCACTTACTGTTGTCTGTTTTTTTAATAATGGCCATTCTATGTGGTGTTAGATGATATCTCATTGTTGTTTTAATTTGCATTTCCCTAATAGCTAGTGATATGGAACATTTTTTCATGTGCTTTTTGGCCATTTGTATTTCCTCTTTGGAGAAATGTCTGTTTAAATCTTCTGCCCACTTTTTGATTGGAGTGCATGCTCTTTTATTGTTGAGTTGTATAATCTCCTTATATAGAATGGAAATGAAACCCTTATCGGATATGTGGTTTCCAAATATTTTCTCCCATTGAGTGGGCTGCCTTTTCACCTTCTTGATGAAGTCCTTTGAATCACAGAAGTGTTTAAATTTGAGGAGTTCCCATTTATCCATGTTTTCTTTCATTGCTTGTGCTTTCAGTGTAAGGTTTAAGAATCTACCACCTACCACCAGGTCTTGAAGATGTTTCCCTACATTTTCTTCTAGGAACTTTATTGTACTTGCTTTTATATTTAGGTCTTTGATCCGTTTTGAGTTAATTTTGCGTAAGGTGTGAGATAGGGGTCTTCTTTCTTTCTTTTATCTATGGATATCCATTTCTCCCAGCACCATTTGTGTTGAATAAATTGCTCGGTCCCAGCTGGGTGGGTTTGACAGGCTTGTCAAAAATCACTTGGCCATAGATGTGAGGGTCTGTGTTTGAACCATCAATTCGGTTCCGTTTGTCTATGTGTCTATCTTTATGCCAGTACCATGCTGTTTTTACCACTGTAGCTAGGTAATACGATTTAAAGTCTGGAATTGAGAGTCCTCCAACTTCACTTTTCCTTTTTAAGATGTTTCTGGCTATTTGGGGCCTCATATCCTTCCAGATATATTTGATAATTGTGTTTTCCATTTGTTTAAAAAATGCTGGTGGAATTTTTATTGGGATTGCATTGAATCTGTATATCATTTTGGGTAAAATTGACATCTTAATGCTATTTAGTCTTCCAATTATGAGCATGGAATGTTCTTCCAATTATTTAGGTTTTTTAAATTTCTTTTTGCAATGCATTATAGTTTTCTGAATACAAGTGCTTTTCATCCTTGGTTAAGTTTATTCCTAAATATTTGATTCTTTTAGTTGCTATTGTAAATGGATTTTTTACCATGACTTCCTCCTCAGATTGCGCATTACTAGTGTATAGAAACTCCACTGATTTTTGTGTATTGATCTTGTAGCCTGACACACTACTGAAATAATTTATTAGCTCCAGCAGCTTTGTTGTAGTTTTTTTGGACTTTCTAGATATACAATCATATCATCTGCGAATAGTGAAAGTTTTAATTCTTTTCTGATTTGGATGCCTTTTATTTCTTTTTCTTGCCTGATTGCTCTAGCTAGAACCTCTAGCCCTATATTGAACAACAATGGTGACAGTGGGCATCCTTGTCTTGTCCCTGATCTCAACAGGAAAGCTTTCCATCTTTCACCATTGAGTACAATGTTAGCTGTGGGTTTTTCATATATGGCCTTTATCATGTTGAGAAAATTTCCTTCAATTCCTGTTTTTTGTAGTATTTTTATCAAGAAAGGATGCTGTGTTTTGTCAGATGCCTTTTCTGTGTCAATTGATAAGATCATGTGATTGTGATTTTTCTTCTTTGATTTATTAATGTAGTGTATTATGCTGAAAATTGATTTTCTTGTGTTGAACCAGCCTTGCATGCCCGGTATGATCACTTGACCATGATGAATAATTCTTTTAATGTGTTGTTGGATTTGATTAGCAAGTATTTTATTAAGTATTTTTGCATCTGTATTCATTAGAGAAATGGGTCTGTAATTTTCTTTTTTTGTAATATCTTTATCTGGCTTTGATATTAAGGTGATATTAGCTTTGTAAAATGAGTTTGGTAGTGTTCCTCCTTGTTCAATTTTTTTGAAGAGCTTGAGTAAGATTGGTATTAAATCTTCTTTGAATGCTTGGTAGAACTAACCTGTGAAACTGTCTGGTCCTGGGCATTTCATTTTGGGGAGCTGTTTGATGACTGTTTCAATCTCTTTACTTGTGATTGGTTTTTTGAGGTCTTCTATTTCTTCTAGGGTCAATATAGGTTGTACATTCCTAGGAATTTTTCCATTTTGTCTACATTGTCTAGTTTTTTGGTATGAACTTGTTCATAGTATTCTCTTATGATCTCTCTTATTTCTGTGGGGTCAGTAGTAATGTTCCTGTTTTCATTTTTTATTTCATTTATTTGCATCCTCTCTCTTTTTTTCTTAGTCATTCTAGCTAACATTTGTTGATTTTGTTAATCTTCTCAAAGAACCAACTTTTGGTTTTGTTAATTCTATTTTTTTTTGTTCTCAATTTCATTTATTTCTGCTCTGATCTTTGTTATTTCATTCCTTCTTCTTGCTTTGGGATTAGTTTGCTGTTCTTTTTCTAGTTCCACCAGCTGTGTAGTTAGGTCATTGATTTTATCTTTCTTCTTTTTTAATGTAAGTATTGAGAGCTATAAATTTTCCTCTCAACACTGCCCTCGCTGCATCCCATAGGTTCTGATATGTTGTGTTTTCATTGTCATTTGTCTCGAGGTATTTATTGATTTCTCTTGAAATTTCTTCTTTGATCCACTGATTATTTAAGAATGTGTTGTTTAATTTTCATATATATGTGAATTTTCCCTTTTTCTGCCGCTTGTTGATTTCCAACTTTATTCCATTATGATCAGAGAAAGTACTTTGTATAATTTCGATTTTGTTGAATTTATTGAGATCTCCTTTGTGACCCAACATATGGTCTGTCCTGGAGAAGGATCCATGAACACTTGAAAAGAATGTATATTCTGCTGTTTTGGGGTGCAGTGTTCTATATATGTCTATTAGGTTTAGTCCAGTTTATCATATTATTCAAGCTCTTTGTTTCTTTATTGATCCTCTGCCCAGATGTTCTATCCAATGCTGAGGGTGGTGTATTGAAGTCTCCAACTATTATTGTAGAGATGTCTATTTCTCCTTTCAGTTTTGCCAGTGTTTGCCTCATGTATCTTGGGGCATCCTGGATAGGTGCATATACATTTATGATTGTTATTTCTTCCTGGTGAATCAGCCCTTTTATTAATATATAATGTGCTTCCTTGTCTCTAATACCAATTTTGCTTTTAAAGTCTATATCATCTGAAATAGACTGGGGTATAGCTATCCCAGCTTTTTTGTTGTTGTTGTTACTGCATGCATAGAATATCTTTTTCCAAGCTTTCACTTTCAATCTATTGGTATCCTTGGGTCTAAGGTGAGTCTCTTGCAGACAGCATATAGATGGCTTATATTTTCTTATCCATTCTGCCAGTCTGTGTCTTTTTTTTTTTTTTTTTAAAGATTTTATTTTTATTTATTTATTTATCCCCCACTTGCTGTGTCCATTTGATTTTGTGTTTTTCTGTGTCTGCTTGTCTCCCTTTATTGAGTCATCTTGCTGCGTCAGCTCACCATGCCACAGGGGCCGGCTTGCCTTCACCATATGGTAAACAGGAGCCCAACCAATTGAGCCACAGCCGCTTCCCAAGTCTGTGTCTTTTGATTGGGTAATTTAATCCATTAACATTCAATGTTATTACTGTAAAGGCAGTTCTTATTTCATCCATGTTGATCTTTGCATTTTATCTGTCATTTTATTTTTGACACTTTTAGTTACTGTTACTGATACAGTCATCATTTTTAGACTCTTTTCTTTTCAGGCTGTAATACTCCCCTTAGTATTACCTGCAAAGCTGGTATTTTTGTTATAAACTCTCATAGTTTCTGTTTATCTGTGAATATTCTAATCTCGTCCTCATTTTTGAAAGATAATTTTGCCGGATATAAAATATTTGGCTGGCAGTTTTTCTCTTGCAGTATCTTAAATATATCATACCACTGTCTTCTTGCGTCCATGGTTTCTGATGAGAAATCGACACTTAATCTTATTTGGGTATCCCTTAAATGTTATGCATTGCTTTTCTCTTGCTGATTAGTATGTGTCTTGGAGTTGGTCGATTCGGATTTATTCGGATGGGAGTATGTTGTGCTTCTTAGACGTGGATATCTACGTCCTTCAACATGGTTGGGAAATTTTCCACCATTATTTCTTCACATATTCCTTCTGTCCCTTTTCCCTTCTCTTCTCCTTCTGGAAAACCCATGACACGTATGTTTGCACATCTCTTGCTGTCATTTAGTTCCCTTAGACCCTGTTCAATTTTTTCCATTCTTCATCTATTCTTTTGTATGTTTACTTTCGGAGGCCATGTCTTTGAGCTCATCAATCCTTCTGCTGCCTCAAATCTGCTGTTATATGATTCCAGTGTATTTTTTTTTTTTTTTTAAGATTTTATTTATTTATTCATCCATCCCCCCCCTGCTGCCCGCGCTCGCCGGGTCAGCCAACCACGCCGTGCGGGCGGGCCCACCCCCACCAGGAGGCCCCGGGAACCGAACCCGGGGCCTCCCACATGGCAAACGGGAGCCCCACTGACCGAGCCACCGCCGCCTCCCTCCAGTGTATTTTTAATTTCATTTATTGAAGTTTTCATTCCCATAAGATCTGCTATTTTTCTATGTATGCTTTCAAATTCCTGCTTTCACGCAGGAGTGCTGGCACAGCAAGATGATGCAACAAAAATAGACACACAGGAGAGACAATGAGAGATGCAGCAGACCTGGGAGCTGAGGTGGTGCAAGAGATTGAGCACCCCTCTCCCACTCCAGATGGTCCCAGGATTGGTTCCCGGTGCTGCCTAAGGAGAAGACAAGCAGAGAAGAACACACAGAGATCAGACAGCGGGTGCAGAAAACAATGAGGTGGGGAGGGGGGGCCATAAATAAATAAATAAATCTTTAAAAAAAAAATAGCATGTGGTTAAATATATATTTTTTAATGCTACTGTCTGTCTTTCAACTGGATAATTTGATCCTTTTATATTCATTGTATTACTGATATCTCTGGTTTAAATAAAAAATCTTATTAGATTTAGTAAAACATCTTTTTTGACTATATTTTTTTATTCTCCTTTGTTGCCTTCTCTTGGATTGATAGGGATATATTTTTATCATTCCTTTATTTTCTGTAACATAGAGGTTAAATACTAAATTCTTTTAGTGGTTACCCTAGATATTAGAATACTAATTCCATGTAACCCTTAGCTTATGTACCGTTGTCCTATATTTTAATAACTTATATACATGTACATACATACGTATATTTGTGTGTATATGTAATGTATATATATAAATAAACTTAATAAGTCACTAGTATTGTTGATGCTCAGTCAGTATTTGTTTAAATTTACCTATACATTTATCCTTTTCATTGTTCTTTTATCCTTTCATCACATTGAACATCTATCTGGGATCTTTTTCTTTTTTCCATCTGAAGAATGCCCTTTAAAATGTCTTTTAATAGGTGTCTTCTTATATTTTGTTTGTCTGATAATTGTCTTTATTTTAACTTTATTTTTGCCCCATTGTATATTCAAATAATTAATATACAATAAAATGTGGTCAGTTCAATGAATTTAGACTGTTGTATATACCTATGTAACCACCACCAAAAACAAGATCTAAACATTTCCTTCTCTTTATATCCTTTTTTCCCCTTCCCAGTCAATTCCCTCCCCACCATTATCTGGCACTTAAGCCCATAGATTAATTTTCAGGTGTTTGGATTTCATATACTGGTAGTCCTCAACCTTTTAATAGCTCCTATATGCATGCATTTTGGTTAATATTGTTTATTTAAATAACATCAATCCCCTATCAGCATAGTTCAAAGTTTAGTTACCACAGTATATAAAACTGAGTAATTCCATGAAGTACAAACTTAGCTACTAGCTCTTCAATCCGCAAGTGACTACATAGGCACATCATGATCAGTGACTGATTATTCACTTCTTTCAGTTTCTGATGATTGCATGTGTTATTTAGGTCGTGCACAGACAGCAAAGCATTTTATGTTGCTTCCTTGTCTCCCACTGATAAACCTACATGACATTTTACAAAGGTATTTAATCAGAAGTGGGAATTGGTGAACACAGTTTAAAATGCAGCAAAGAAACAAAAAGTGTTATCACTGGAAGTGAAATTTAAATCAAATGTAAATGGAGTTATGGAAGAAACAGCTGACCATGGAAATGTTAACATAATCGGCATTTGAGAAACTTTAGATATGCAGCCAGGGGAACTTGGAGAACATGACCATGTCAACATAAACGAGGAAAGTGTGACAAAAAGGATGATGCCCCAGAGGAAGTGACATTGGCAAACAAATTCACATTAAATGAACTCTTAGAGATTTTCGTGACATTGAAAGCTCAAAGGATAAAATGTGGAAGCTGATCCAAACTTAGGAAAGTGTATAACAATTTGCCAAAGCACAGAAAAGGTGCTTACTCTATATAGTAAGTTATTTATGACAAGAAGGCAAGCACTGTTCAAACTACTCTTGAGAATTTTTTTTTTTACAAAAAAAAACAGTATCTTAATTTTCAGTGTACCTAATGTTTTAAATTACAGCATTCTCAGTAAGAATTAGTTTTACTCTTTTTTTTCATTTCCCTATGCATGGGGGTTAAGTATATAATTTTATATGTGTTTGAAATTTTTCCATTGAGAAATTCTAAAAATAAAAAGCAAAAGGAACCTAAAAGATTTTATATATGGAATAAAAAGGAAATTAAAATGACTTCTCTGCAGCTTTGACTAACCTGCTAACTAACCTCATCCACTGAGTTTTAAATGTTTGTTGTTTTAATGTTAAATCATAGAATTTATGTTTTGTTCTTAAAATTCTGACCAATACGAGTTTTTTGTTTATTATTTGGTTGTTTATTTTAGTTCCCAGTACATTGTTGGTATTTCTTACTTGACTTTTATCTCCTTTAGTAACCTTGGGAGCAGACATGGCTCAAGCAATTGAGTGCCTGCCTCCCAACATGGGAGGCCCCTGGTTTGGTTCCCGGTGCCTCCTGAAAAAACAAAAACAACAAGTAAAAGCAAATGTTAAAATTAACTCAGGGAAGCCGATATGGCTCAGTGGTTGAATGCTGGGTTCTTATATACGAGGTCCCAGGTTCAATCCCCGGTACCTAAAAAAAAAGAAATGGTAACCTTGAATGTTTTATAATTCTTGTGTGAAGTGTCTGGTAATTCCAATATTTGAGGTGTATGTGGTTCTATTTCTATTTTCTATTATTTCTGTCAATTCTCACTTTTGTGTCTCATCTCCTCGTGTGTCTGGTTATCTTTGTGTGTTTGATATTGTATTTGAAATTTTCTTTAAAGTGATAATTGAAGTTTTAGAATTACTTTGTTTTTCATCCAAGAGGGTTTTTCTTCTGCCTTTTCCAAATGTCTGGTGGTACAAGCATTCCAAGGTCTCCTTACTCACATTCAGGGCTCATGATTTTCTGACCCACCTTATGGCTTGTAGATTCTCTAAGGGCTAATTTACTTCTGATTTACTTTGGGTCACTTTACTCCAAGGCCTTCGAGGCTAAAAGGGGTTCGTTTATAAGGGTCCCTACCCTTGGATGACCCTACACTCTGCCTTTTGTTTTCCCAGTTCTGATACATGGGTTCAGTTTTTCAGCTGCTTCAGGACTGTCATGTCCTCAGGTCAAAATGTGATGGTAATGCCGAGAGCACCTCAGAATTCCCATCATTCTGATTCTGCACTTGCTAATTCTTTTCCGTCTTTTAAGTTTCTTGTTGCTTGTTATCTTTAATTTTTAAAATTTCTCAATAATGGGAAAATTTCAAACATATAAAAGTAGATACTGAATCCTTCTATACTTTTCACCCAGCATAGTAGAAAGATTATTTTTAAGAAGTGTTTTGTTTAATCCAGCTTTTCCATTTATGTTTGGTGGGAAGCTTCTTCAATTGCATTCCCACCCAAAGATCAAATAATCATAATTTTTTTCTAGTTTAAAAAAAATATTTCATTTTTACATTTAGCTTTTTATTACCGTTGAGATTAGTTTTGTCTTCTGTAACTAGTTTTATTTCAATTAAAAGAAAATATAGAAACATACTTAAACATACTTAAATCAATATTCTTTCAAACACAAGGACTCAGCTCTTGACTTCCAGGCAAAATATCACTGTGAGTTCATGGGACCTCTTAATGCTATGCTTCAAAGCAGTAGTCTGCAAACTTTTTCTGCAAAGGGCCAGATAGTAAATACTTTGGCTTTGCAGATCATGTAGGTCCTCTTGCAACAACTCAATTCTGGCATTGTAGAGCAAAAGCAGACACAGACAATTATATAATCAAATGTACATGGCTCTATTCCAATAAAAAATTGTTTATGAACAACGAAATTTGAATTTCATGTAATTTTCATATGTCATACGAAATGTTAGTCTTTGGAATTTTTTTCAACCACCAAAACCTGTAAATACTATCCTTAATGCATGGGCCATAAAAAAACAGGCAGTGAACCAAATTTGGCCCACAGACCTTAGTTTGCTTATCCCTGCTCTAAATTAAAAGCACAGCATAAAATGTTTTATAAAATGTTTAAAATAATAGAGCTCTGCTCTGTTACAGGAAAAGGTTTTATAGATTTAAATGAAACAAACACACAATTGGGGACTAAAACAGCACCTAGGCTGGTTTCTAGATCCAGAAACAGCTCGAAGTGTTTGGAAATTCAGCTCCTAGGGAATAATGGAGAACAGATATTCCCCATTCATGGTAGGATTTCAGAGCTAAGTTCATTGTAAAACGAGTGGCTGAGGTGAGGTTCGTGTGCTCATGTCCTGAAGCTAAAAATGTGACCATTACTTGGAGCTCTGGCCATGATTAACCACTGCCTTTTTGGTATTTGGAGGAGAGACACTTCTGTACAACCAGTGGTCTGTTAGCTGAGGAAACATGTCTATGAAGTCAGGATGGATAAATGACCCTGAGTTACCAACTAGATGACCTGGTCCAGAATTGGGGTGTTTTAGTTGGCCAGGTAATAGCTATAGGAAAACTGGCAGGCACAATTAAGTGAGTTCAAGAAGAGGGAATAAAATCCATACACAAGAAATTTCCACTCAAGATGTGCTTACAAATTTACATTTCAAAGCATATGAGGGAAATTAACTTCATGAAAGAGGCATTAAGTTCCACAAATGGGAGAATATGCTTCCAACAAAATACGCTGTGCAAAATACTCTAAAATAAATGTGTGTAAACTCATCAAAGAGTTAAGGAAAAAGAATTTGTACAAAAAATGTACACGAATCAAGAATAGGTGGAATTTTTTAAAAAATAAAAATTCTGGAAATGAAAAAGTCTTTGGAGAGAAAAAAAATCTGTAAATGAGCAACATGCTTGATAAGCATTAGATGTATCATAAAAAAAAAGAATTAGTCATTTAAAAGATAGTACTCAGGAATGACCGGAGATGTTGTTATCCTGAGAAAGAGATATGGATCATGTGAAAAAAAGTTGAGAGATGTGTGGCTTAGATGGAGAAGCTCTGACAATAGAGTTCCAGAAGTAGAGAAGATAAGGGTGGAGTTGCAGAATTTGAACACAGAACTGAGACATTTTCAATATTGATCAAAGGTATGAATCAAATTATAAGCGTACACTCGGTGATGAATAGAATAAATGAACAGTAGACCCACAATGTAAAGCATCACAAATTTAAAAATGAAAGCCCACTACCAAAGGATAAAAGGCAGATTAGTTTTTGTGAAGAATGGCATTTAGGCCAGAAGATAATGAAGATGATAGCTTCAAAGTGCTGATGAAAAATAGCCGTCAGCCCAGGTTCTATAACCAGCTATATAATCATTTCAGTGATGAGGGTTTTATCTTTCAGTCATGTGATCACTAAGAAACTTTATTACCCTCGGTCCCTCACCAAAACTTAAATGTACTTCAACAAGTTAAAAAAAAAAAAAAAAAGAGCCCAGATGGAAGGAGTGGTATGTAAAATAAAAGCTGAGTGAAGTAAATTGGTAAATTTAATAAAAACATTGTGATATAAATAATTTTTAATGTTTTTTGAAGATAGGACTACCATTCTAGATAACGAAGGTGAGAGGGGAGGTGTTGGCTATTAAAGATCACAGTGTTTGTCTTGTTTTAAAGGAGGATGAATGTGGACTTTCTTTTAAAAAATAAGTATAATGTAAATACGTATGTTAAATTTAATATTAATTCCTATTAGAATGGAAATTCAATTTATAATTTCAAAACTATCAGAAAGAAAAATGAGACCATGTGAAAAATGCCCATTGAAGGGTAAAAAGAGGGATAATGAAAGCAAAGCAGAAAGAATGATAAATAAAAAAAATATTTGAGTGGAAAAATAAGTCTAAAGGTATCAGTAGCAACAAATATAATTGGATTGCATTTATTTGCCATATTTTATCCGGTCATATTCTGTCGACTAATATTCACCATTATTTTGTTGTTTAAGACAGGAATTCTCAAACTTTTTTGTGTATTAGAATCACCTGGAAAGCTTATAAAGAATACAGAGGCCCATGGTCTTTGAAGTGAAATAATAGGGATCAGACCTTTATATTTTAACCAAATTTCCTAGGTGATTCTGAAATTTACCAAAGTTTAAGAAATACAAGGTAAAAGTCTTCACATTCAAAGTCTGACTCTCCTGAATCGTGTTTTAGCTCAGAGTTGTCAGTGTCTCTGCTTTTCCAGTTTTTCTCCTCCTGTCAGGCAGCTTGGTTTTGCAGAATTTCTTATAAAAGGGCACCACAATTGTCTCTGGAATTTCTTTGTTGCTGATACACAGTGTATTATTCAGCCAAAGGGGTGCTGATGCAAAGTACCAGAAATCTGTTGGCTTTTATAAAGTGTATTTATCTGGGGTAGAGGCTTACAGTTACAAGGCCCTAAAAAGCCTAACTCAAGGTACCATAAGAGGTACTTATCACCCAAAGTCTGTTGCCACATGTTGATGCAAAATTGCAGGCAACATTTGTGAGGGTTCAGCCTTCCTCTTTCCTCTTAAGGCTCTATGGTCCCAGCTTCTTCCAATCTCAGCTGTAGGCTAGCATAAGGCTTGTCTCTCTCCCAGGGGCTTGTTTCTTTCTGGACTCAGATGCTCTGTTCTCTTCACAAGGTCAGCTGTCTTCCCAGGGCCTCTGCTGTGTCTAATGAACTGTTTCTCTTTTTCTGTGTTCTTCTCTGGGTATCTGCTTCCATGTGAGAGTCTGTTTTATCAGCCCACCAAGGGGATGGGGACTCAACTCTGCATGCCCTAATGATGTGGTTGAATCAAAGCTCAAATCTTAACATAATTTAATCAAAGATATCTCAGCTGAATCTACTACAATCAAAGGGTATCACACCCAGAGGAACAGACCAGTTTACAAACAAAATCAAATATCTTCTTTTTGGAATTCATAAATAATATCAAACTGCTACACCAAGTCTGCAAGTTTTGATGATGGGGCTTTTTTAGTTCTTTCCAGAAGGGTTAACAAAAGTTTTTATAATGAGGACTCGTTTTCCTTCCTCTTTGCTCCTTAAAATGTTTCTTGCTTGACATGTCAATGGCAGGGGGCCAGCTATGCCACTAGGAATATGAACTTTAGTCATGTGTAGGCAATGACAATTATAGCAAGCTTCTATTTGGTTGCCAATAGTAAGATTGGAGGAAGTTTCCTAATTTCAGAGTCATTAAATGTGGAAAAAAAATGTCTTAAAATTGATAAGGTACAATATTAATGGATAGAATGAGACTGGCTATATAAAAATTTCTCATATAAACTGCTTATAAGGCATACTGAAAGCAAGATAATAGAGTGAACATAAAGGATATACAAAAGGAAGATGCTGTGGTATGATCATATTAAATAGAATTTAAAGAGAACAGCATTAATAGAGATCAAGAGTTATAGCCATAATGAATGACAAAAAGACCATAGGAGTAGCTATCAACAAAGTTTTGAAATACATGTAGCAAAAGTTGACAAAATTATGAGGAGAAATTGACAAATGCAGAGAGCAGGACACATTTTTTATTATGGAAAATATCAAACATAAAAGAGTTTGGTATAAAGACCTTCCATATAGCCATCACCCAGCTTCCACAATTTTCAACTCCCCATGGTCAATTTTGTTTCATCTTTAATCCTGCCCATCAGTCACCCTGGATTATTTTGAAGCCAATCCCAAGCATCATGTGGCTTTTATAATACTTTTTTTTTTTTTAAGATTTTCTTTATTCATTTATCCCCCCCTTGCTGCTTGTGCTCGCTGGGTCAGCTAACCACGCCGTGCAGGTGGGCTTGCCTTCACCAGGAGGCCCCGGGAACCGAACCCGGGGCCTCCCATATGGTAAACGGGAGCCCTACTGATTGAGCCACAGCCACTTCCCATCATGTGGCTTTTAAAAAACAGCTTTACTGAGATGTAAATCACATACCATACTGTCTGCTCATTCGAAGTGTACAATACAATGACTTTTAGTATATTTACAGAGCTGTACAATCTTCACCTCAAAATGAAACGCCATCCTCTTAAACTATTACCCCCTTTTCCTCCATACCCACGAGCCCTAAGCAACCATTAATCTACTTTCTGAAGCTGTAGATTTCCCTATTCTGGACATTTCATGTGTATGGAATATAATATGTGGTCTTTTGTTACTGACTTCTTTCACTTAGTGTAATGTTTTCAAGGTTGTAGCATGTATATTTCATTTCTTTTTATCACTGACTGTATTAGTCAGCCAAAAGGGTGCTGATGTAAAATATCAGAAATTGGTTGGTTTTTAAATAAAGGATGTTTATTTGGGGTAGAAGCTTACAGTTACTGGGCCATAAAGCATAAGTTTCTTCCCACACCAAAGTCCATTGCCACATGTTGGAGCAAGGCAGGTGCTGACGTTTGCCAGGGTTCAGGCTTCTTGGGTTCCTCTCTTCCCGGGGCTCCGTTTCTTTCTGGGCTCAGCTCCCGTTTCCTCCACAAGGTCAGCTGTAGACTATCAGGCGAACGGTTCGCTTCTCTTTTCCCGGGGCCTTCTCTCCAACATCAAAACTCCAACATCAAAACTGTTTCAGGGGCACGGATGTGGTTCAAATGTTTGGGTGTCCGTCTCCCCTATGGAGGGACCTGGTAAAAAAAAAAAAAAAAAAACTGTTTCAAACTGCTCTTTGCCATTCCTTTTATATCTTATTCCCCACCCACCAAGGGGTGGGGCTCAACGACCTACTGACGTGGCCCAGTTAACGCCCTGATCATAACTTAATCGTGCCCAGATTAGCAGACCAGTTTACAAGCATAATCCAATATCTATTTTGGGAATTCATAATTACATCAAACTGCCCAACTGCAACACTGACTATTCCATTCTTATCCAGTTGTCAGCTGTGTACATTCAGGTTTCCGCATTTTGGTAATTATGAATAATGTTGCTGCCAACATTCATGTACAAGTTTTTGTGTGGACAAATGTTTTCCCTTCTCTTGGACGTGTAATAGGAATGGAAATGCTGGGTCATAAAGTAACTATGTTTAATTGCTTGAGGAACTTCCAGACTGTTTTCCAGAATGACTGCACCATTGTACATTCCCAGTAACAATGTAAGAGGGTTTTGATTTCTATATATCCTCACCCACTTTTTATTATCTGACTGTTTTTAATCGTATCTGTCCTAGTGGGTATGAAATGGTATCTCATTGTAGTTTGGATTTGCATTTCCCTGTTGATTAATGATGATGAACATCTTTCCATATGCTTATTGGCCAC
This sequence comes from Tolypeutes matacus, assembly GCA_026826555.1. Lineage (NCBI taxonomy): Eukaryota > Metazoa > Chordata > Mammalia > Cingulata > Chlamyphoridae > Tolypeutes > Tolypeutes matacus. The sequence goes on along the minus strand of JAKSZT010036117.1, from coordinate 1,416,125 downwards.
TTGTATGTCTTTCTCAGAGAAACGTCTATTCAGGTCATTTGCCTATTTTTTTTTAATTGGATTTTTTGTCCTTTTAATATTCAGTTGTAAGAATTCTTTATATATTCTATGTACAAGTCTTTTATCAGATATATGATTTGCAAATATTTTCTCCTATTCTGTGGGTTGACATTTCACTTTCTTGATAATGTCCTTTCATGCACAAAAGTTTTTCATTTTGATGAAGTCCAATTTACCTATTTTTTCTTTTGTTGCTTGTGCTTTTGAAGTCATATCTATGAATCCTTTGTCAAATCTAAGGTCATGAAGATTTAGGCCTGTGTTTTCTTCTAAGCATTTTATTGTTTTACCTTTTACATTTAGGTCTTTGATGTATTCTGAGTTAATTTTCATATATAGTTGGAGATAGGGAGTCCAGCTTTGACTTGTGGCTATGCAACTGCCCACCACCATTTGTTGAAAAGACTTTTTTTTTTTCTTCATTGAATGACTTTGGCACCCTTTTAAAAAATCAGTTGAGGGAAGCGGCTGTGGCTCAATCAGTGTGGCTCCCGTTTACCATATGGGAGGCCCCAGGTTCGGTTCCCGGGGCCTCCTGGTGGGGGCGGGCCCGCCCGCATGGCGTGGTTGGCTGGCCCGGCGAGCGCAAGCAGCAAGGGGGGGATGGATGAATAAATAAATAAAATCTTTAAAAAAAAAAAAATCAGTTGACCATAAATGTGAGGATTTATTTATGGACTTTTAATTCTAGTCCATTGATTTATATGTCTAGACTTATGCCAGAACACACTTAATTGCTGTATTGATTATTGTAGCATGCAGTAATTTTTTTTTGAGAAGTTGTGAGTTTACAAAACAGTCATACATACCATATACCCTACAGGATTCCCATATATTGCCCCACCACCGCCACCTTACCTTGTTGTGACATATTTGTTACAACTGAGGAAGAACATCGTCATAATATTACTGCTATCTATAGTCCATAGCTTATATTTGTGTATTATTCCCACAAACCATCTTATTATTCACATGTATTAGTATTGTATATTTGTTATAGCTCATGAGAGAACATTCTCATATTTGTACTGTTAACCGCAGTCCATCATCCACCACGGGGTTCACTGTGTTATCCAGTCCCCTGCCTTGTACAATCCATCCAAAGTGTACACTCAGTGGCTCAGTTTCATCACAGAGATGTGCTGTCATCAGCTCAGCCCATTTCAGAATGTTTTCATTACTCCAAAAGGAAAAGTTCCATACCCCCTTATACATGCCCATTATTGACCCTTAGCATTGATTTAGTGCCTTCTTTACCACTGCTGTAAAAATATTACAGTATTACTGTTAACTATAGTCTATATGTAGCATTAGTTGTATTTTTTCCATATCTCTCCATAGTCTTTAACATCTTCTAATAGAGAAACATTCTTGTGTTTGTACTATTAACCCCAATCATCATCCACCACTGAAATCACTATGGTATACAGTCCCTAGATTATCCTCTAGCTTTCTTTCAATTGACATTAACCTCCCTAGACTATCCCATTATACTCACTATAATGTATTGCCATCAACTCTATCCATTTCCCCTATTTTCAGACCTCTTTATTAACATTGTACATGCATTCAGCATCAGCTTCCATTCTCAACCCACATTCTATCTCCTAGTAACCTATACTCTAGAGTTTAACTCCATGAGTTTACTCATCATATTTAGTTCATATTAATGAGGCCAAACAATATTTGTCCTTTTGTGCCTGGCTTATTTCATTCAACATAATGTCCTCAAGGTTCATTCATGTCATCATATGCATCCAGATTTCATTTCTTCTTACAGCTGAATAATATTCCATTGTATGTATATACCATATTTTGTTTATCTATTCATTGGTCGATGGACACTTGGGTTGTTTCCATCTTTTGCATTTATGAGTAATGCCACTATGAACATCAGTGTGCAAATGTCTGTTCACATCCTTGCTTTCACTTCTTCTGAATATATTCCTAAACATTTAGTGGAATTGCCAGATCATATGGCAATTCTATATTTAGCTTCCTTAGGAACTGCCAAACTGTCCTCCACAGATGCTGCACCATTTTACATTCTTATCAGCAGTGAAGGAGTGTTCCTATTTCTCCATGTCCTCACCAGCACTTGTAGTTTTCTTTTTCTTTTTTCTTTTTTTTTAATAATGGCCATTCTGAAATGATATCTCATTGTAGTTTTGATCTGCATTTCCCTAATAGCTAGTGATGTTGAACAACTTTTCACGTGCTTTTTGGCCATTTGTATTTCTTCTCTGGAAAAATGTTCAAGTCTTTTGCCCATTTTTTAAATTGGGTTGCTTTTCTTTTTATCATTGAGTTGTATGATCTCTTTTTATAACATGGATATCAAACCCTTATTGGATATGTAGTTTCTGAAAATTTTCTCACATTGAGTAGGCTGCCTTTTTACCTTCTTAACAAAGACATTTGAAGCACAAAATTGTTTAATTTTGAATAGGTCCCATTTCTCTATTTTTTCTTTCCTTTCTAATGCTTTGGGTGTAAGGTTCAAGAAGCCACCACCTACCACAAGATCTTAAAGATGCTTCCCTACATTTTCTTCTAGGAGTTTTGGTTCTAGTTTTTATATTTAGGTTCTTGATCCATTTTAGGTTAGTTTTTGTACAAGGTGTGATATAGGGGTCTCTTTCTTTTAGATATGGATATCCAGTTCTCCCAGCACCATTTGTTGAATAGACTATTCTGACCAGGCTGGGTGGGTTTGACAGCCTGTTGAAAAATCACTTGACTGCAGATATAAGGATCTATTTCCAAATTCTCGGTTCAATTCTATTGGTCAATAATTTGTCTATCTTTTGCCAGTACCATGCTGTTTTTACCACTGCAGCTAAGTAGTATGCTTTAAAATCAGGGAGCAAGAGTTCTCCAACTTCATTCTTTTTTAAGACACTTTTGGCTATTTGGGGCCCCTTACACTTTCAAATAAATTTGATAATTGGCTTTTCCATTTCTGCAAAAAAGGCTGTTGGGATTTTTATTGGGATTGCGTTGAATCTGTATATCAGTTTGGGTAGAATCAACATCTTAATAATAATTAGTCTTCCAGTTCATGAGCACAGACTGTCTTCGCATTTATTTAGGTCTTTGGTTTCTTTTAGCAATGTTTTGTAGTTTTCTGAATACAGGTCCTCTCTGTCCTTGGTCAAGTTTATTACTAAATATTTGATTCTTTTAGTCACTATTATAAATAGAATTTGTTTTCTGAATTCCTCTTCAGGTTACTCATTAGTAGTGTATAGAAACACTATTGATTTTTGTGTATTAATCTTATATCCCACCGTGTTGCTGAACTTGTCTATTAGTTCTAGTAAGTTTGCTGTGGACTTTTCAGAATTTTCTAGGTATAGGATCATATCATCAGCAAATAATGAAAGTTTTACTTCTTTCTTTCCTATTTCAGTGTCTTTTATTTCTTTTTATTGCCTAATTGCTCTAGCTAGAACTTCTAGCACAATATTAAATAACAGTGGTGATAGTGGGCATCCTTGTCTTGTTCCTGATCTCAGCAGGAAAGCTTTCAGTCTTTGACCATTGAGTACAATGCTAGGTTTTTCAAATATGCACTTTACCATACTGAGAAAGCTTCCTTTTATTCTTATCTTTTGAAGTGTTTTTATCAAGAAAAGATGAATTTTTTCAGATGCCTTTTCTGCATCAATCAAAATGATCATGTGATTTTTCCTTTTCAATTTATTAATATGGTTTTCTTGTGTTGAACCACCCTTGAATACCTGGGATAAAACCCACTTGATCATGGTGTATATTCTTTTAATGGCATTGCAGTAAATTTTGATATCAAGAAATGTGAGACCTCCACCTTTGTTTCCTCTTTTTTTTTTTTTTTTTTTTTTTGAGATTGTTTTGGCTATTCTGGATTGCTTCCATTTCCATATGCATTTTAGGATCAGTTTTTCAATTTTGCTGAAAGGCAGCTGGTTTGAAAATGACTGCATTGAAATCTGTCTATCAGTATGGGAGTATTGCCATCTTAATAATATTGTTTTCCAAATATGAACATGTGATGAGTTTCCGTTTATTTACATCTTTTAAAATTTCTTTCAACATTCTCTTTAGTTTTCAGTGTACAAGTCTTGCACATAATTTGTTAAATTTGGGAAACAGATGTGGCTCAAGTGATTGGGCTCCCATCTACCAAATAGGAGATCCAGGGTTCAATTCCCGGGGCCTCCTGGTGAAAGGCAAGCTGGCCCACGTGGCAAGCTGGCCCAAGCAGAAGCTGGCTCACGTGGAGAGCTGGCCCGTGTGGAATGCTGTCCGGTACAGGAGAGCTGGCCCATGCAGGAGTCCTGGCACAGCAAGATGATGCAACAAAAAGAGACACAGAGGAGAGGCAATAAGAGACGCAGCAGACCAGGGAGCTGAGGTGGCACAAGAGATTGAGCACCTCTCTCCTACTCCAGAAGGTCCCAGGATCGGTTCCTGGTGCCACCTAAGGAGAAGACAAACAGACACAGAAGAACACACAGAGAGCAGACAGCAAGTACAAAACAATGAGGGGCGGTGGAGGGGAATAATTAAATCTTTAAAAATTTTGTTAAATTTATTCCTAACTTTTGTTTTTATATGCAATTTTAAAAACAATGTTTATTATATTATATTTTGGACTGTTCATTCCTAGCATGTGAACATACAGTTGATTTTTGTATAATGATCTTAAATCCTACAACCTAATTTATTAGTTCTACTAGTTTTTCTGTAGATTCCTTAAGATTTGCTAAGTACAAGATCATGTCATCTGTGAATATATAGTTTTACTTCTTTTTCCATCTGGATGCCTGTTACTCATTTTCTTGCTTAAATGCCTAATTGTACCTCCAATATAACGTTGAATTGAAGTGTTGAGAGTAAATATCCTTTTCTTCTCACCAATCTTAGGGGAAAAACATGCAGTCTTGCACCATTAAGTATAATACTAGCTATGGGTTTTTCACAGGTGAGCTTTATTAGGTTGAGACAATCCCATTCTCTTCCTAGTTTGTTTTTTATCATATAAGTCATTGGATTTTGCCAAATGCTTTTTCTGCATCTATCAAGATGATCATGTAATTATTGTCCTTTATTTTTTTATTTTTTTCAGTCTTTCATATGATTTTATTTTCTCCCTTCAACCATAATAATATGATATCCAAATTTTGTCTTAACTGGAGGGTCAGTAAACACAGGCTTATCTAGTCCACTTACAGGCAAGGCAAATGCTGCTTCTTGAAATGGTCCTACCATGGACCCTCTGGTCATCCAACCCAAGTCACCCCCTTGCCTGGCTTTATCTTCACTATATTGTGTGGCCACTTCATTGAATCTCATTCCAGACTTTAGCTTTTCCATGGCTTCCATGATTCTGCTGTGTTTTTCACATAGAATGTGTCTGACCTTGACTGCATTGCCACCACCTTTAGGACCCTGAGCCTTCTTGTCAGCACTGTCACTCCCAGAGGCTGCTCCCCCTTTCCCTCCTTTTCCGGAACCACCTTTTCCTTTAGGCGGCATCTTCGAAACTAGCCGTCCAACTCTCCACCGCTAAGGTTGCCTTACAAAGCCTGTCCTTTATTAATATGATTTATTACATTCATTTTCAAGAGTTGAATCTACCTTGCATTTCAGGAATAAATCCTACTTGGTCATAGCGTATAATTTATGTATATATATATTGCTAGATATGTTTACTAGAATCAATTTACTAGAATTTTGTTGAGGTATTTTGCATCCATAAGGGATATTGGTCTGTAGTTTTCTTTTTCTTGTGATGCTGTGATCTGGGTTTGGTATTAGGGAAATACTGACCTAAAAAAATAACTTAGGAAGTGTTCCCTTCTCTTCTGTTTTTCGGAAGACTGTGGAGGATTGGTGTTAATTCTTTAAATGTTTGATAGAATTCTTCAATGAAGTCATCTGGACCTGGGCTTTTCTTTGTGAAAAGTGTTTGAATTACTCAGTCATTTTAGGTCTATTCAGATTTCCTATTTCTTCTTAAGTCAGTTTAGGTAGTTTGTATCTGTCTTGAAATTTGTCCATTTTATCGACATAGTCTAATATGATGGCACACAGTGTTTATAGTGTTCCTTTATAATCCTGTTTATTTCGGAAAGCTTGGTAGTGATATCCCTTCTTTCATCCATGATTTTAATGATTTAGTCTCTCCCTTTTTTTTTTCTTGGTTAGTTTATCTAAAGTTTTGCCATTTTTGATGATCTTTTCAAACTACTAACTTGGTTTCATAGAGACTATTGCTTTTCTATTCTCTGTTCTCTATTTCATTTCTTTTTACTGTAGTCTTTCTTTTTTCCCCCATCTGGCTGCTTTGGGTTTAGCTTGCGCTTCTTTTTCTAATTTCTTGATGTAGAAATTTAGCTTATTGATTAAAGGTTCTTTCCCTCTTCCCTTCTCCCTTCCCCCTTCCCTTTCTTTCCTCTCTTGGAGATACCAGGGATCAAACCCGGGACCTCATACATGGGAAGCAGGCACTCAACCACTTGTGCTACATCCACTTCCTCTTTATTTTTAATATAGACATTTAGAGCTAAAATTTCTGTCTAAACACTACTCTAGCTTAAGCTCATGCCATGAGTTTTGGTATGCTATGTTTCATTTTAATTTACCTCAAAATATTTTCTAATTTTCCTTATCAGTTAGTTTTGGTCTATTGGTTATTTAATTGTGTGTTGTTCAATTTCTACCTGTTTGTGAATATAATAAATATCCTTTTCTTAATGATGTCTAATTTCATTACATTTTGGTCAGAGAATAAATTTTGTATGATTTTAATTATTTTAAATGTATTAAGACTTGTTTAAGAGCCTAACTTATGATCTTTCATAGACACTGTTCCATATCCACTTGAGAAGAATATGTATACTGCTGTTGGGTGGAGTGTTCTATAAATGTCTGTTAGGTCTAGTTGGTTTATAGACTTGTTCAAATATTCTGTCCTTTTTGATCTTTTGCATAGTTGTTTATCCATTATTGAAACTGAGATATTGAAGTTTCCAAGTATTATTGCTGAATTTTCTGTTCTCTCCCTTCAGTTCTATTAGTTTTTGCCCCAAGTATTTTGGGGCTTAGTTGTTAGGTGATATTAATATATGTTTATAATGGTTATGCCTTGGGGAACAGATGTAGCTCAAGTGGTTGAGCACCTCCTCCCCATGTACGAGTTCCCAGGTTTGATCCACAGTACCTTCTAAAAACAAAACAATCGAAAAAACCAACTCTCATTGGGAAGTGGATGTAGATCAGTGGTTGAGTGCTTGTTTCCCATGTATGAGGTCCTGGGTTCAATTCCTGGTACCTCCTTAAAAAAATAATAATAATAATAGTTATGTCTTTTTGACAGATTGATACTTTCATCATTATACACTGTTCTTTCTCTAGTAATAATTGTTTGTCTTAATATCTATTTTGTTTGATATTAGCTCATCCACTCCAGCTCTCTTTTAGGAAATATTTGCACGATATATCTTTTCCATCCTTTTACTTTCATCCTACTTATGTCTTTGAATCTAAAGTGTGTCTCTTAAAATACAGCATATAGTTGGATGATACCTTTCTTTTTAAAAAATCCATTCCACCAATCTCTGTTTTGTGATTAGACTATTTAGCTTAGTTTAGTTTTTTTTTTTTTACATACAATGTAGTTACTCATAGCTCTAATATAGGTTCTTTCTCTTCCCTTTCTTTTGTACTATTATTGCCATATAAATTACATTTTTATAAATTATAAGCCCGTCAACATAGTTTTTAAATTATTGTTTCATGCAGTTTTTTTTTAAGTGAGATGAGAGGAAATGAGTTACAAACAAAATTTCATTTTTACTATCTTTTATAATTACATATGTATTTACCTTTACTGATGTTCTTTATTTCTTCAGATGGATTCCAGTTACTATCAAGTGTCCTTTCATTTCATCCCTAAAGACTCCATTTAATATTTTTGTGGGGCAGGTCTGCTAATGACAAATTATCTCATTATTTGTTTATTTAGGAATGTCTTAATTTTTCTTTCATTCCCCCCCTAAGATGGCTCGCTTTTCTGTTTGCTCATTGTTTTTGCTCGTTGTTTTTGTTCGTTGTTTGCACTCATTGTCTGCCTGTTGTTTTTTCGCTCATTGTCTGTCGTTGTTGTTTTTTGGCTTGTTGTCTGCTCATTGTCTGTTTTTTCTTTAGGAGGCACTGGGAAACAAACCCAGGACCTCCCATGTGGGAGGTGGGTGCTTAACTGCTTGAGCCACGTCCGTTCCCTGCTCATTTGTTTTTGCTTGTTGTCTGCTTGCTATCTTCTTGGTGTTTGTTTGTCTTCTTTAGGAGGTACCTGGAACCGAACCCAGGACCTCCCACATGGGAGGTGGGTGCTCAACTGCTTTAGCCGCATCCGCTCCCTTTCTTTCAGTTTTGAGAATAGTTTTGCTGTATCTAGAATGTACTGTTGATAGTCTATTTCTTTCAGCACTTAGAATAAATCATCTCGTTGCCTTTTGACCTCCATGATGTCAGATGAGGAGTCAGTTATTATTCTTATTATGTGATGAGTCATTCTCTTTTTGCTGCATTTAAGAGCCTCTCTTTGCTTTTGTCTTTTTCAACTTTTTATTTTGAAATGCTTTCAAACTTACAGGACAGTTATAATAATAATACAAACCCCATGCAGAGAACTCCAACATAACCCTATACCCCCAGATACTCAGATCCACCAACCCTAACATTTTGCCACATTTGCCATATCACTTTATCCACCAATCTATCTACTCATCCATTTGTCTATTTATGAATCCATTTTCTGAACATTTGAGTATTGGTTTTATATATTATGCTCATTGAACACTTAACACTGCCATGTACATTTCCTAAGAACAAAGATATTTACTTAGGTAACCACTTAAGTGCATTCATTAAGTTTAAGAAATTTAATATTGATATAAAATTTACAGTCTATATTCCAATTTTCTCATATGTCCTAATAATGTCCTTTTGAGCCTTTTCTCCTTCCTTGATAGATCCAATCCAGGATCACATTTTTCATTTAATTGTCATTGTCCCTTAAGTTGCTCTTTTTTTTTTCTTCTTAATATACATATAGGGAGCAGGTGTTGCTCAGTGGTTGAGTGCCTCCTTGGCATATACGAGGTCCCAGGTATGTATATGGGTTGTCTTGATCCTTTCTGCACATGCATCTTGGGCAATTACATGACCTTAGGAATTTCCCCATTTATGTAGATACAAATGTTCCCTCTTCCATAAGAAATAGTTTCTTCTTGGTTCTGGGCACTACACTCTATATCCCATAGCTAGCAATCCCTTGCCCCAGGCAGCCACATGACTGCTTTCCCACAACATTCTGTAGGAGATCTCTGTGAGCTGCCTTCTATAAACAGGGATAGTTGAATATGCAACCAGTGTCCTGGTTCAGTCCCTCAGGTGATGATTAGCGTGGTTGGGCCAGGCATACACGCTCTCGGTGAGTGCATGAGGGTTACTTTGCTTCCTCAGGAACCAGGACCAGGGATCCACACTGGAAGTGAAGCCCAGCTACATGCCAAGACTTTCCATTACCAAAACTTTCCATTACTCCAGACGGAAACTCTATACCATTTAAGCATAAATCCCCATTCCCTTCTCCTCCCCCAGGCCCTGGTAAGCTGTATTCTAGCTTCTCACACTATGGATTCTTTTATTCTAATTATTTCATATCAGTGAGATCACAGAATTTGTCCTTTTGTGTCAAGTTTCATCTATGTTGTCACGTGTATCAGAACTTCATTCCTTTTTACTGCTGAATAATAATCCGTTTAGGTATATACCGCATTTTTTATCTATTCATCTTTTGATGTACAGTTGGGTTGCTTCCATCTTTTTTTATAGCTGCCATTAGTGCAAATATGTGGCAATGTTTTATTTTCTTAAACTGCAAAAAGTATATATTCACATATGGATACATATATACACATGTATGCTACACATATGCTTAACTGTCATCTGTAGTATTAGATGACTAATAATAGTGGTTTGAAGATTTCCACTGTTAAAAATTAATGGGAAACATTTTCAAATACAGATGTTCACAACTTCTAGGGATTTTTTTTAAACACTTTTATTCATACACCATACAATTAATCCAAAATGTACAATCACTGGCTCTCAAGACAATCACAAAATTGTTCGTTCATCACCATGATCAACTTTAGAACATTTTCATTACTCTAAATAGAAAAAAAACCCTACCCCTTATACACTCTATTATTGATCCTTAGCATTGGTATAGTACCTTTGTTACAACTGATGAAAAAATAGCAATATTACTGTTATGCTTCCATCTTTTGGCAATTATGAATAATGAATAATGCATCTATGAACATTGTTGTGTAAATATTTGTTTGAGTCCCTCCTTTTTTTTTTTTTTTTTTTTTTTAATTATTTTATTTATTTATTTATTTTTTTACCAGGAGGTCCCAGGGATCGAACCCGGGTCCCTTCATATGGGAGACAGATGCTCAACCATTTGAGCCACATCCGTCCCCCTGAGTCCCTCCTTTTAATTCTTTTCTGTATATAATTAGGAGTGGAATTTCTGGATCATATGGCAATTCTATATTTTCTGAGGAAAAAACTAAACTGTTTTCCACAGTGGCTGTACCATTTTACGTTCCCAACAACAATGAACGAGTGTTCCTATTTCTCCACATCTTCTCTAACACTTGTTATTTTCTGTTTTTATTTATTTATTTATTTATTTATTTAATTTTATTTTTTCTTTTACCGGGAGGTCCTGGGGATCAAACCCAGGTCCCTCCATATGGGAGACAGACGCCCAACCATTTGAGCCACATCCACCCCCGTTTTTATTTTTTTTAATAATAGCCATTGTAGTAGCTGTGAAATGGTATCTCATTGCGGTTTTGATTTGCATTTTCCTAATGGCTAATGATGTTGAGCATCTTATTCATATGCTTATTGGGCATTTTTATATCTTCTTTGAGAAATGTCTATTCAGGTCTTCTGCCCATTTCTTCAGTTGCTTGTCTTTTTGTCATTGAGTTGTCGGATTTCTTTATATATTCTAAATATTTAACTCTTATTGGATATGTGGTTTCAAATATTTTCTCCCATTCTGTAGGTTATCTTTTTACTTTCATAATGAAGTCCTTTGATGCACAAAAGTTTTTAATTTGATGAAGTCTATTTATCTAATTTTTCTTTTGATGCTTGTGCTTTTGTATACAGTGTAAGAAACCATTGCCTAATACAAGTACCTGAAGATGCTTCCCAATGTTTTCCTCTAGGAGTTTTATGGTTTGGGTTCTTATATTTAGATCTTTAATCCATTATGAGTTAATTTTTGTATATGATATGACATATGGGTCCACCTGCATTATTTTGCGTATGGATATCCAGTTTTTCCAGAACCATTTGTTGATGAAACCATTTTTTCCCAATTGAGTGGACTTGGCCCCTTGTCAAAAATCTATTGGCCCCACCAAGTACATGGGCAGTGCCTAGTGAAGGAGGACAGACCATTATACCAGGCCCTTGATAATGATGGTTATACTTATGAACCTTGTTCTTGTGAAATTGAAAGTTAGCCTAGTATTATATATTACCTAAAAATTATCCCCTGAAAACCTCCTTGTTGCTCAAATATGGCCTCTTTCTAAGCCAAACTCAGCAGATAAACATAGTACCTTCCCCCCAGTGTGGGGCATGATGCCTGGGGATTAACCTCACTGGCATCAAGGGATTATTACCAAGCACCAACTAGTGATGCAATTGGAAAAAGACCTTGAACAAAAGGGAGAAATATTAAATACCAATGAGTTTTTATGGCTAAGAGATTTCAAAGTGAGTCGGAAGGTCATTCCAGAGGTTACGCTTATGCACGTCTCAGGAGGATCTCATTGACTGCCACAGTAAACAGTGCCTCAAACAGGGAGGCTCCTGAGGACTCTAGAGACATCCAGAAACTATAAGCAGGACAAACAATCTCAGGAATTTGGCACCCTGTCAGTGGGCCTTACTTTGGAATATATGGTCCCCAGTGCAACAGAGTTAGGCTCATTTATGATTTCCCTACACATGGCTCTTCTGCCCCTTTTATTTGAACCTATAATTAGCACTATACTCATTAAATATATGTCCCAGAGACTTAATCTTCAGTCTGTTCATATGCCGGTTGAGCCCTGAATCTCAGCAGATTTGCAGTACCTACTCTCCAGTTCACTGGACTCACCCAGGATAACTAACAAAAGGGTGATGATGGACAATGCCCATCCCAAAAAACTGCAAGCAAGATAGTTCCATCCACCTGCCCCCATGGGATTTACACCCCCTCTCAATCAGAAACAGAGTAGGCATCACAATCCCAAAATCCTTAAGATTGAGGAATGAACAAACATAGGAGGGGAATGCAACTATGGACTAAAGTAGACATTATTATTCTAGCAATGGAAGAACTTGTGACATTGATATAATGGCAGTGGCCACCAGAGGTTCTGAGGGGAGGGAGAGGGAAAAAACAGGTGTAACATGGGGCATTTTTGGGACATTGGAATTGTCTTCCATGACACTGCAATGATGGATACAGGCCATTATACTTTCTGTCAGAACCTATAAAATTGTGCAGTGCAAAATGTAAACTATAATGTAAATTATAGACCATGGTTAGTAGCAATGCTTCAATATGTGTTCATCAGTTGTAACAAATGTACCATGCTAATGAAAGATGTCACTTCCCTCACCAAAGTCTGTTGCCTCGTGTTGGATCAAGATGGCTACTGACGTTCAGCCTTCCTCTTCCTCTTAAGGCGCCGTAGTCCCAGCTTCCTCCAGTATCAGCTGTAGGATGGGATAAGTCGTCTCTCTGCCTGGGCTCGTTCTCTCCGGGCTCCACTGCTCTGTTTTCTGCACAAGGTCAGCTGTAGACTCCCAGGCTCCCTCTCTTCCCAGGGACTCTGCCATGTCTAATACTCTCCTCACGTATCTGCTTCTCTGTGTGTTACTTCCTGGGTCTCCAGCATCAAAAAACTCCAACTCTTTCCTCTGCTGTGTTGTTTTCTCTGTTGCATCCCTGCCCACCAAGGGGGCAGGGACTCGATGGCCTACTGACAATGCTGAATCAAACCCCACTCTTAATTTAATCAAATAAAAGTGAAACCTCTGAACTTAATACAGTCAAAGGGATACATGCCCAGAGGAGCAAACCAGTTTACAAACATAATCCAATATCTATTTTTGGAAATCATAAAAAATACCAAACTGCTACAGGTCTCCAAAAAGAAGCACAGCAATTCCAGGTTATGCCCCATCATCTCTCAAACAGCTTTTTATATCACCTTTTCTAACCACCATCTGCCTCTTCCTATCTTTTTGAAATCCTTTAAATTATGCCGTCTGGAATTCCCTATACTTTTCAGCCCCATGCTTTTTCTCTTTTCCATACAGGACTCCGAGGATATGAATGTTAGATTTTTTTGTTGTAGTCCTACAGATCCCTGATACTCTATTCTTTTACTTTTAAGTGTTTTTTTTTTTTTTTTCTCTGTTCAGATTGGGTAATTTCTATTCTATTTTCAATTTCACTGACATTTTCCTCTGTTCTCTCCACTCTTCTTTTGATCTCATCCATGGAATTTTAAATTTTCAGTTATATTTTTCACTTCTAAAATTTTCATTTGGTTCCTCTTTTTAACTTTTTCTTTGTTGAAAGTTTCTGTTTTTTCCTTTGGTTTTATGCATGTTTGTAATTTCTCATTGAAAAAGTTTTATGACTTAAAATCCATGTCTGATAATTCCAACATCTGATTCGTCTTGGTATTGTATTTGTTGATTGTCTTTTCTCATTTAAATTGAGATTCTCCTGGGTTTTGGTGTGATGAGTGATGATTTGATTATATCCTGGACATTAGGGTTATGTGTTTTGAGACTCTGGATTTACTTAAATTTTCTGTTTAAGAAGGCCTCCTCCAACACCACACCAGCCAGGGGCAGGAGTGTGCCATCTTACAAGTGCCAGGTGCGAGTTCATGTTCCCCACTTGATCTTCACTAGCACCACCCTGGCATTTGGTGGGAAGGGTAGGGTGGATGTCTAGGCTCCCCACTTGACTTTTGATGGCAGGAATGGGGGTGGTGCAACCATTTTTTCCATGTTTGCTTGGAGTAGGACAGTAACTAGCTAAAAGATTTTCTTGCTAGGCTGCTCTTTTCCTGGTCCTTTGGCTAGAGAGAGAAGTCTTGGGTGGGTGGGGGGGCTCCTTTTGCCTGCACCTATTGGTGTTTCTGGGTTGCCATCTTCTCCAAGAACATATGAGGCAAAATGAAAACCCAGGGAACTCACCACTGCATTGTACCTAGGGTCCCAAAGGCCTTTTTTCTTCTCTCCGCCTTTCAGAGTCTTCTTGTGTTTATTATATATTGTATATTGGGTTTTTTTTAATTTTTTTGGTTCTTAGCAGGAGGAATAGGGAGAAGTGCATTTACTCCATCTTATCAGTAACCAGAAGTTCTGTATATTTTTTTAACCTTCTATGTTAAAGTTCCTCTTCTAGTCCTGACCTGGCTCTCCTCTGATGATACTGCTTTCCCTGCAGTCACTCTCAAGTAGTGGCTCTTTGCTCTCCCAAACCTCATATACTTGGAATGAGGTGAGTGTCTTCTTTGTTCTTCATGGCTTCTTCCAGATTCTTTTCTCCTTATAAACACCTAAATTTTGAATCTCATGCCATGAGACTAAATCTATACTATTTATTTATCAGCCTTCCTGGGTTGTTCTAACTCATTTTTGAAAAGTTCACTGTTATTCTCTCCAATATTATTTCTATAATGATTTTTTATTGATTTCTATATCCATGTACATGATCTTTCCAATATCCTGACTTCTAAATTCCTTCAGCTTGTCCCTAATTCTTGTCACTAAATATTTGCAACTCCTCCTTAATCTCATTTTCATGCATGCCAGTCTATGACCACTTTTAGTACCCTAGATCGAATAATCCTTTTTCTTCACTGGGCCCTTTAATCAATTAATTCTATAGGTTTTTACTGTTACTTACCCTCCCTAATTTTTTCACTTTCCTCCTTGTCTCTTTTAAGTTCTTTAGTCAACTATTAAAATGGCTTCTTGGCATAAAGCTTAACTTTCTTGTACCTCTCTCACTTTGTCATACTTGCCTGGCTAAACCGCAACCCTATTTAAATGAAGTGTTCCAAGTGTTGGAAGTGGCTGAATAGAAAAATATCCCCTACGGCTGGTCTTACCTTATTCTCCTTCTTCTATGATATTCATCACCTCTTCTCCAATTTTTAATCTATAGTTATTTCACAAGGAATATTGAGAGAATCAAAAAGAAACTTCCTAAGCTTCCAATTCCACTTATGCCCACCTACTTGTATATGTGCCCATATGCTCTACTCTCTCTCCTTTTACTGGAGCGGTTGTTTGCCCTCCTAGCTAAAGCCAACCCTCTTACTTACATATTACAGCCCATTACCTGTTACTTCCTTATGGGCATTGCACCTCTCTCTCTTGTACCATCAGTCTTTTCTTTTTTCTGGATCATTCCCATCTAACTTCTCTCATCTTAAAAAAAACACCTTTACTTGACTCCCACTTCCCTCTCTACCTATCACTCCATTTCTCTCCTCCCCTTACAGAAAATTCATTGAAAGAATTGTCTAAACTTTTGTTTCCAATTTCTGACCTTCTATTCTATCTTGAATGTATTCTGATCAGGCTTTCTGCACCACCATTCAATCAGAACTTTTTTTCCAAGGTAATATTTAATGTGATGTTGCTTAATTCAATGGTCAGTTCTCAGTCCTTATTTGACCTATAAGCAGCATTCGACACAGTTGAGCAGATGCTTTCTCTCCACTCCTTTTTTTTTTTTTTAAAGATTTTATTTATTTATTCATTCATCCCCGCCTTGCTGCTCGCCGGGTCAGCCAACCACGCCGTGCGGGCGGGCTTGCCTTCACCAGGAGGCCCCGGGAACCGAACCCGGGGCCTCCCATATGGTAAACGGGAGCCCTACTGATTGAGCCACAGCTGCTTCCCTCTCTCCACTCCTTGAAACACTTTCTTCATTTAGTTTCTAAGGCACTATGCTTACTTGGTTTTCTTTTTTTTTTTTTTTTTTTAATTTTAATTTTTTTTAAAGATACTTAGATTACATAAATGTTACATAAAAAATATAGGGGATTTCCATATGCCCCACACCCTACCCCTCCCACATTTTCCCACATTATAAACATCCTTCATTAGTGTGGTACATTTGTTACAATTGATTAACACATTTTGGAGCATTGCCACTAGGCATGGATTATAGTTAACATTGTAGTTTACACTCTCTTCCACCCAATTTTTAAAGTTATGACAAGATATATAATGGCCCGTATCTGTCATTGCAATGTCATTCAGGACAATTCCCAAGTCCCAAAAATGCCCCCATATTACACCTGTTTTTTCCTCTCCCTCCCCTCAGAACATCCAGTGGCCACTGCCTCCACATCAATGATATAAGTTCTTCCATTGCTAGAATCACAATAACCATAGTAGAATACCAGTAAGTCAACTCTAGTCCTTCATTCATTCCCCAATCCTGAGGATTCTGGGACGATGATGTCCATTCCACCTCTAATTGAGAGGGGGCTTAGATCCCACAGGGAAGATGGATGGGACTATCTTGCTTGCAGTTGCAGACTTGCTGTGTTCCCTAGGATGGTGGTTGTCCATCATCATCTCCTTGTTGGTTGTCCTAGGTGAATCCAATGAACTGGTGAGTGAGTTTGGCTTGGAGAGAGGCCACATTTGAGCAAAAGGAGGCTCTCAAGAGGTAACCCTTAGGCACCCTATCATTTGGTTTTCTTTAAATCTGTCTTGACTATTCTGTCTCAGTCTGCTCTACTAGTTCCTTTTCATCTCCATAACCTCTAGATGTCCCTGAGTTCAGTCGTAGGACCTTTTCTCATTTATATCTATTATTTACTCCCTTAGTGATCTCATCACGTTTCATGTATTTACTCTTTTTTTTTTTTTTTTTTTTATTATGGGTAAAAATCAAAATTCTCACAATACATACAAACATTTGCAAAATGATATATAAATATATATGCATATATGTGTCATGTATTTACTCTTAACACTCAAATTTATATTTCTAGCCTGGACCTCTCCCAATTCAAATGTCCAATCACCTCCTTGTCATCTCCACTAGGATGTCTAATAGACATTTCACAGTTAACATTTCAAACCTGAATCTCTGCTCTCCATTCCCTCTCCCTGCCAAAACTGCTCTCTTTGCCTTTCCATCTCAGTAAGTGGAAACTACCTTCTTACAATTGCTTGGCCCAGCACCTTCAAGTGACCCTTGGTTTCTCTTTCATCCATACATCCATATCCAATTCAGTTGGGCCTGTCTTCAAAATGTTTCCAAAATAAGAGCATTTATAACCACCTCCATTGTAACCTTGTGATATTAAAGGATATTTTTGCTAGATATAGAATTCTAAAGATTGGGAAGTATTTTAACACTTGATATTTTCTTTCTGAATACATTCACATTTATCATAGGTTTCATATTTACATGTATAGAAGGCAAAGAACCACAAAGAACTTTCTAAGGAACTTCATAATCCATCTGCATTCAATATAGTTAAAACATTATTTTCCCTGTTCGCCATTTTGGCAATTGACAAGAAATTTATAAATTTTGTTCCATGTATGAACTACACTTATTAGAAGTTGTGTCCTGAGCACAGTTCATCAGATGTCTGGGTTACTATGTATCTGAACTGAGAGCTTCATGCTGTTCTAAGTCAAATCAGCCAAAAGAGATATATCCATTATTGTTTGAGTTCCACTGCTGGTGAAGAACAAACTCCACAGAGTTTCAAAACTGGTACTTATGATCTGTGTTTCTATACTGTTCAATTGAACTTTGCTTTCTAAATAGATGTATTTTATCAGCAGAAGTTCCTCTGTTTGGTTTTCTTTGTCAGATTAATCAATACTTTGGCAGAAAAGCTGGAGTGTTTTTTAATATACTTGCCAGAGACAGATTTAAAAAAAAAAAAAAAAAAAAGTTTGTCTGTCTGCATCTGTGCACCAAACAGTTCTAGGCCCAAGAAGTTAGAATTTCCCATACAGTTGAAGGATTGAGCAGAACTATGTGTAAGTAAAAGGTTAATTTGGATTTCTGTACCCATTGATTCCAAGATTGTTTCAGTTTGAGTTTGGGTATTTGAGGCTAAAAAGAAGTTTTCAAGATCAGAATCTATTCCAGGACTATGGGCTGGACCAGATGGAAACTGTGTGGGCAGGTCCCATATTAGTGTCAGATTATAGAGGGTCATGATGGTCTGGTTTCTAGCCTATAGATTATCTGGCAAGATAGTTTCCAAAGTCCCTTTTAAAATCTGTTCATTTGGGTTGGGTTATCTGTTATGTTTTGTGAAGGAAACATGGTATTCTGTGCACTGAACTTTATGATAGGTGCATATTTTTCATCTTAAAGTCTTAGAGTCATTCTGAGCCAAGAAAAACATGATTCACACTCTCTGCTAGTAAACTATTGCTTGTAATATTATCTGTTAAAACACTGAATGATGAATGAAAACTATAAAATCCCATCAACACATGATAGCTTGGTTTCTTAGTACTTTGTTATCTGTAGAATTCTGCGTTTAATTGGTTTGAGTTCCTCTGGAGATTCCACCTGACTGGAAACAAGTGTCTTTAAAAGTGTCAGTTCAAGTGGCTCCTAATGAAGTTTCCTTAGAACTTGACAAAAATGTTTGCATTTGTACACTAATGGAAAGTGCAATTTGAGAACTAAATGGCAATTTGGTTTGAGAATAAATCCCCACAGAGGAATCCAGGAAACTCCATGGTGCAAAGTGTTGAAAGTTTTCTAAGGTATAAGACATAACTGTCTAAGGAAAGAGGAAATATTATTCTTTTGACTATATTTCCTAATTATTGTAAAATATTAGATGGACTATTATTCATGTCCACTTGAATGCCTGATTGACTCAACAGCATTAGGATTTTCAATTTTTGAAAAAGATGTACTTTCCTTCAGAGAGAAAACTTCTGAAACTAGGCCAAGGATCATGGCTGCTATTGACAGAGGAATTCTGTTTTCTACCAGGGCTGGTCGGAGGAGCTGGTTGTAACACCCTCTATGGCACAGGAATAAACTGCATATTAGGTAGTTTAACCAAAGCCCCCTTGTGCTTCGGTAAAAGAAACTTCTAAGTATATCTTACAGGAGTTATTATAGAAGTCTCTTCTGACATTTGAATTGCAAGTGTCTGTAAAAGAATTTTCCGAAGTTTCTAATTCTTGAATGCCTGTTTGGGGGTTGGTTTATTGACCAGTGGTTTAATAGTCTGTTCTGACACCTTCTGATAATGCTTGGAGTTTTTCATTTTATTTTTCTTATTAGGTGGATCCCTAATGTGTGGCCCTAATATAGTTTTAACAGCATAAAGATAGCCACAATGTGCACTGTAGGGTTTGCCACAATCCTGTCTTTTTTTAAGACTCGTTCAATATCATATGAATTGATATACTTATTACATGTATGCTTCTTATTTTAGCATGCATTTTTATAAGTGCTCTTCTATGAGAAAAAAAGCTAAAATAATACTCTGTCAGGGTTTTGGGGAGCCCTGCATTTTCAAATATGTTCTTATTGTTGGATTTACTCTGCCATCCCAAGGATGCATGCTGACTAGGGACTTGTTGGTCAGGATCTTGCCACAGCCCTGAATGGTACACAGGATGTCGGTCTCCGTGACCCAGGACAGAGCTCTCACCAAAAGCTGGATCAGCTCCTGTGGCAGCACCACTGTAGCTCCTGGCTTCATTGTTCCCATGACCCAAGGAGGCAGTAGTGGCTCCCCTTATAGCTTCCAGGACAGCCTTCGAAATGCCCATGGTCAGAGCACTCTCAGCCACATTCCTGTCGGTTAGTTTCTCTCCATTCAATAGGACTTGCAATTTTTTTCTGAGTATTTTAAAGATATTCTCTTTATCTTTACTTTTCACCAATGTATGTTCCAAGGTGTGGTTTTCTTTTTAGTTATCCTTCCGGGATTTGTCAGGATTTTTTGATTTGTTATTTCACTTCTATTAACAGTTTTAGAAAACTCTCACCAGTTTTCAAGTATTACTCTTGCCCCTTTCTCTCTTCATCCTCTCCTTTTGGTACTTCAAACAAATGAATATTAGACCTTTTTGCTGTATCTCCTGTATCTCTTACCCTCTCTTTTATACTTTTATCCTTTTACCCCTCCATACTTTATTCGGAATGTTTTTTCTGACCTTTGTTCTAATTCATTAATTTCCCCTTCAGCTATGCTTAATCTATTGTTAATCCTATCAATTGAGTTCTTAATTTTGGTTTTCACATTTTTTATTTCTATAATTTGCCCTTGATAATTTTTTATAGTTTTAGTTCTCATGAGAAATCTTCAGTCTTTCCTTGTGTCTCTTTAGATATGTTAAGCATAGTTATTTTTAAGTTATGTTTCTGGTAACTCCATTATATTGATTCTACATGGTTTTATTTCTATTACATCTAGTTCTATTTCTATTCCCATGGGTCAATTTTTGTTATCTGTTGTTTCTCTCTCTTTTAAAAAAATTATGTGATGTTATCCTCTGTGTGCCTAGTTATTATTATTATTTTTATTTAATAGGTGCAATTTTTAGAGCAGTTTTAGGTTTATAGAAAATTTGTACAGAAAGTGCAGAGAGCTCCCATATGCCCCTTCTCCTCCATGCCCCACGTACAGTTTCCCCTCTTATTAACATCTTATATTAGTGTGGTACATTTGTTACAATTGATGAACCCATTTTTTAATTAATTTAATTTTTAAAATTTTCCAACAGTGATATCTATTTTTGAGGCAAAAATTGAAATTCTTCTTATCAAATTCTGAATCACCGAATCAGGCTTAACACAATTGATGGATGAACCAATTTTGATATGTTATTCTTAACCAAAGTTTATATTAGGACTTACCTTTTGTGTTGTACAGTTCTATGTGCTATGACAAATGCATTGTTGTATATCTACCACTATAGTATCATTTGTTTCAAAGTAGTTTCAACTGCAGTAAAAATGCTGTGTTCTACCTATTCATCCTCCCTCCCTCCCACTGAATCCCTGGCATTAATTGATCTTTTTTACTGTCTCTATAGTGTTGCCTTTTCCAGAATATCATCTAGTTGGAATCGTAAGTATGTAGCCTTTTAAACTGGCTTATTTCACTTAGCAATATGCATTTAAGGTTTCTCCATGTCTTTTTTTGGCTTGAGAGCGCATTTCTTTTTATCAATGAATAATATTCCATTGTATGGATGTACTACTGTTTGTTTATCCATTCATTTATTGAAGGACATCTTGGTTGCTTCTGTTTTTTTGGCATTTATTAATAAAGCTTTTGTAACATTTATGTGCAGGTTTTTGTGTGAACATACGTTTTCAATTAATTTCGGTAAATACCTAGGAGTGTAATTGCTGGATAATATGGTAGCTATGTTTAACTTTGTAAGAAACTGCCAATCTGTTTTCCAAAGTGTGTGCAGCATTTTGTATTCCCACAAGCAAGGAATGAGAGTTCCCGTTGCATCACATCCTCACCAGCATTTGGTTTTGTTAGTGTTTTAGATTTTATCCATTCTATTAGGTGTGCAGTGGCACCTCACTAATGCTTTAATTCGTTATTCCCTAATGACATATGATTTTGAGCATCTTTTCATATGCTTATTTGCCATCTGTATATCTTCTTTGGTGAGGTGTCAGATATTTTGCCTATTTTTTAATTGGATGATTTGTTATTTGTTGAGTTTTAAGAGTTCTTAGTATATTTTGGATATAAGTCCTTTATCAGATCTATGTTTTGGAAATATTTTTCCCAGTCTGTGACTTGTCTCTTGATCCCTTTAACAGTGTCTTTCACTGATCAGAAGTTTCTAATTTTTATTGTCGAGCATCAATTGTTTTTTCTGTCATTGATTGTGCTTTTGGTGTTTTATCTAAAAAAAAAAACCCAAGGTCACCTAGTGTTTTAGTTTCCTGGTTGCTAAAACAAATACCATACAATGGATTGGCTTAAACAGTGGGAATTTATTGGCTAATGGTTTTGAGGCTGGGAGTAGTACAAAATCAAGGCATCAGCAGGGTGAAGCTTTCTTCCCAAAGACTGTGGTGTTGAGGCTGGCTGCCAGCAGTCCCTGGTCCTGACTTTTCTGTCACATGACAGTGCACATGGCAATGTCTTCTCCTTTCTCTTCCAGGTTCAGTTGAGTTACAATTTCTTTCCCTGTGGCTTTCTCTCTGTATCTGATTTTCATTCTGCTTATAAAGGACTCCTGTAATCTGGATTAAGGCCCAGGCTGATAAAGTTGGGCCACACCTTAACTGAAGTAACATCTGGAAAAGATCTTACACCCACCAGAATGAGGATCAAGACCAAGAACATGTCTAAACAGGTACACAATTCAGTCTACCACACCTAGATTTTCTCCTGTTATCTTCTAGAAGTTTTATGGTTTTGTGTTTTACATTTAGATCTGTGATCTGTTTGAGTTAATTTTTGTGAAAGATGTAAGGTCTATGTCTAGATTCCTTTTTTTTTTTTCCCTGCATGTGCATGTCCAGTTGTTTCAGCACCATTTGTCAAGTAGACTATTCTTTCTTCATTGTGTTGCCTTTGCTCCTTTGACAACTTGACTGTATTTGTGTAGGCTTATTTCTGGAATCTTGTTCTGTTCATTTATCTACTTTATTATTCTGTCTCCAATACCATATTGTGTTGAGCCCTGTTGCTTTGTAGTAAGTTTGAAATCAGGTAGTGGCAGTTCTCTGACTTTTTTCTCCCTTAGTATTGTGTTGACTATTCTGGATCATTTGCCTTTCCTTGGAATTTCCTTGGGATCAGTTGGTTGATATCCACAAAATAACTTGCTGGCATTTTGATTGGGATTGCATTGGATCTATAGATAAGTTTGGATGAATTGACATCTTAATAATATTGCCTTCCTATCCATGAACATGGCATATCTCTCCATTTATTTAGAACTTCCTTGATTTCTTTCATCAGTTTTGTATATGGCTATCCTCTAGTTATTATTTGTTGTTAAGATTGTCCATTTACCCATTGAATTGCCTTAGCATCTGTCTTACTTTGCTAGTCTGCTAAGACAAATACAACACAATGGATTGGCTTAAACAACAAGAATTTATTGGCCTACTGTTTTTAAGGCTAGAAGTCCAAGGCAATGCTTTCTCCTCAAAGTCTGTAGCATTCTGGTGCTGGATGCTGACAATCTTTGGGGTTCCTTGAGTTGCATCTCTGCCTGGTGATCTTTTTCCCAGGGTCTGTTCTTCTGGTTTCCTGGCTCCTGCCTCTGTCTTTCTCTGGCTAATTGTGCCTCAATTTCTTCTGCTTATAAAGGAATCCAGTAATACAGATTAAGGTCCACTCTGATTCAATTGGGTCACACCTTTACTGTCTTAACATCTTAGTAGGCCCTCTCAACCTACTACTGTCAAAAATTAATTAACCCTATATATGTGGATCTATTTCTGGCCTCTTTTCTGTTTCATTGATCTTTTTGGTTTTTAACTTTATGCTAGTATCATACTGTCTTTATAAATTAAAGCTTTATAATTCTTGAAATCAAGAAAAGAATAACTGTTCTTCAAAGTTAACTTGTCTATTCTAGGTCCTTTTAGTTTCTGTATAAATTTTAGAATCACTTCGTAAAATTCTACAAAAAATGTATTCATATTTTGATTAGAATTGAGTTGAATTTGTAGATCAATTTCAGGAGGTTAGCTTAAAAATTTTGAGCCCTCCAATCCCTGAACACACAATATTCCTTCATTTATGTAGGTCTTTAATTTCTCTCAGTAGTGTTTGATAGCTTTCAATGTACAAATCTTGCACACCACGTTTTCAGATTTAACCCTGAGTATTTAATATTTTTGATGCTATTATAAATGTTTTTAATTTCAATTTCTAATTTTTTTTTGCTATTATATAGAAACAAACTGATTTTTTGTATATTGTTCTTGCATCTTGCAAAACTCACTTACTAGTTTTAATAGGTTTTCTTGTAGATTCCATAGAATATTCTGTATAGATTATCATGTTTGTGAATAAAGAGTTTTACTTCTTTTCCAATACAGATGGCTTTTATTTCTTTTTCTTACCTTATTGCACTACTAGAATCTCTGTTACAATGTTGAATAAAAGAATGAGAACATACATTCTTGTTTTGTCCTGATCTGAGGGGGAAAGCATTTGGTCTTTCAACATTAAATGATGTAGCTATAGGTTTCTTATAGATGCCTATTGTCAGGTTGAGACAGTTCCTTTCTGTGCCTTATTTCCTGAGAGTTTCTATGAAGAATTGATGTTGGAGTTTATTAAATGCTTATTCTGCACCTCACCTATCGATATGATTATTTGTTTTTTTTTTTCCTTTCAGCCTGTTAAAATGGTGAATTACATTGATTAATTTTCAAATTGTTAACCAACCTTGCTTTCTAGGTAAAGCCTACTTGGTTATGATACTTTATAACTTTTATATGTTGTTGGATTTGATTTGCTACATTGATTTGCTGAAATTCGGATAACATTTTTTACATATAGCTTTATGATCTCTTCCCAGAGCATTGTAGTTTTAGTAATTATGTTTAGGTCTTTTGTGTATGGTATGATATAGGGGTCAAGATTAAATTTTTTTCACATGGCTATCCAGCTGTTCCAGCACTAATTATTGAAAAGACTTTCCCCATTGGATTGCTTTGGTATATTTGTTGAAAATCAATTGACCATATAGCTATGAGTCTATTTCTAGACTCTCTATTGTACTTTGTTAATCTATTTATTGACCTTTACACTAGTGTCATACTATTTTGATTACTGTAACTTTATAGTAAGTCTTGAAGTCAGGTGTGGTAAATCCTCCAAGTTTTTATTTCATATTTTCTATTTGTCCTTTTCTACTTCTTTCTGTGAGATTTCCTCAATTTTGTTTTTCAATTTGTTAATTTATTCATCTCATCAGCTGTGTCCGTTCTGCTTTTTAAACTATCTGCTTGTTTATTGTTGTTGTTGTTGTTGTTTTTTAAAGATTTATTTATTTACTTTATCCATTTTAAACCCCCCATTCCCCATTTGCTGTTTTGTGTCCATTCGCTGGGCAATTCTCTGTGTCTGTTTCCTGCCATCTCTTCTCATCTTCCTCCTCCAGTCTTCACCAGGATTCGATCCTGGAGACCTCTGATGTAGGAGAGAGGTGCCCTGCCACCTGTGCCACCTCGATTCCTGGCTTTCAGAGCTTTCGGAGCATCTCGTCTTGTCTCTCCCCTGCGTCTCTCTCTCCTGTTACGTCATCATCTTGCTGCATGGCTCCCGGGGCCTGGCGGCTCACTGGCACACAGAGCCTGGCAGCCCATGTGCCTTTTATATATACATACATACATATATATATATATATGTATATACATGCATATATATATATATATATATATTTTTTTTAATTTTACCGGAGGTCCCAGGGATCGAACCCAGGCCCCTCCATATGGCAGACGGATGCCCAACCATTTGAGCCACATCCGCCCCTATCTGCTTGTTTTAATTTCAGCTTTTACATTTTTCATATATGTTCTCTTTTTCATATTGCTATTATCTTCCTTTTTTCTTTTAATAGGTTTACTAGGCAATTTAAAATTTTTGATATTTTTATTCTAATATTATCTTCTGCTGGATTCTGTAATCAGTATGTTTTACTTCTTTTGCCATGGTTGTCCTTCTCAAATGTCTTGTGATTTTGGCTTATGAACACAGTTTTCCACGGAGAGATCAGTTATTGTGCCACGTAATGCTTTTGGGGAAATGGCAGACCCCAGTCTGAGTCAGCCTAATTGTTTTCATAGTGATGAAAGAGCCCTAAGATGGGATACCATAAAACCAGTCAATCCTGTAAAAGTGTGGAAATAGATAGAGTTGGTAGTAAAACATTATAGTGAGTATAACTAACATGGCTGGTTTATAAATAGGATTGTGGCTGAAGGGGAAGTTTAGGGATGTAAACATCAATTGAAAGACAGCTAGAGAATAATCTGGTGACTGAATAACATAGTGAACCTGGAGGACAATGAGGATTGTGGTTAATAGCACAAATAAAGGAATGTTCTTCTATGAACAAGAACAAATGTATTACAAGGTGGTAAGAATATGGTGATGCATGGGAAAAATACAATTAATGTAACTTATGGACCATAGTTAACAGCAGTATTGTAATGTTCTTTTATCAGTGTCACAGAAGGTACTATATCAATGCTAAGGGTCAATAATAGGGCGCACAGGATTTTTTCGTTTGGACTAAGGAAAACATTAAAAAATTTACTGAGGCCATGACTGCACAACTCTGTGATGAAAGTGAGAGCCACTGAGTGTACATTTTGGATAGATTGTTTAAAAGCATGAGACTTTGTAGCACAGTGAACCATGTGGAGGAAGATGGACTATGGTTAACAGTACAAATACGAAAGTGTTCTCATTAACTATAACAACTGTGCAACACTAATACATGGTGTTAATAATAGGGGCTTTATGGAAAAATATAACAAATGTAAGCTATGGACCACAGTTAGTGGTAATAGTCTGATGATGTTTTTTTTATAACAAATGTTCCAACAATGGAAAGTTTTGGTAGAGGGGTGATATATTGTGAATTCTGTACATCATACATAATTGTTTTATAATCTCACAACTTCTCTAATAAAAATTTTTTTTTCAAAATCACTCCTTGCTTCACATAACATCTCCTTTGTCGGTTTTTCATCTTTTGTCCCCTGGGCATTAAGAAGCATTCCTTGACAACCTTGGCAGCATATAAGAATTAAATTAGGAGCTTTAAAAAAATAACAATGCCTTTTTCCCACCCCCAGAGGTTTTTATGTAATTGGTTTAGTTGTGCTGCCTGGATATAGGAATTTGTTTTACTGTTTTAATTTAAAATAATTTTAGATTCACAGGAAGCTGCAAAAGTATACAGAAAAGTCTTATTATTTAAAATATCTATTTTAAAGTTTCTATTTGTAGTCTGAAATTCTTGAAGTTCTAATTTAGTTCTAATTTAGTTGTGTTCTTTTGACTCCCAGTAAGGTTGGATTGTTTCTTAATGTGTTTTGTAATTTTGAGTTGTGAGCTCATTTTCTACAAGACTTTATCCAGGGGTTATTCTGTTCCTGGTTTGAGGGCATGCCCCTCCAGATAAGTTTTTTTTTTTTAGGTACCAGGGGCCAGGGATTGAACCCAGGACCTCGTGTGTGGGAAGCCGGCACTCAACCACTGAGCCTCATTGGCTACTCAGAGTTGGTTTTCTTGTTTGTTTTGCTTGTTTGTTTGTTTGTTTTTTCAGGGGGCACCAGGAACTGAATCCAGGACCTCCCATGTGGGAGGCAGGAGCTCAACTGCTTGAGCTACATCCGCTCCTGAAGTTTTGTTTTTATTTCTGTTAAGTGTCTCAAGTTATATGATCAGCCTGGAACTAAATTTTACATTGATTTATTATTTTGTGACTAAGAGTTCCCAGGGGAGACTTGTTATATTACCCTGAGCCTAGCCATGATTGATGAGGTGATTTTTTCTATTCTGAACGTTCCATTAATGATACAGCCTTCTGTGGCTTTGTGTAGGGAAGGAACTTAGTTCTAGCCCTTGGGGGGGCAGACATCTCTATGGTTTCAGCTTATGTTTCTGAGTTAAATCACAAAACCCTACCGTAGCTATGTGTAATCTCATTGCTCTGATTTGACCCCAGGGGATTTCCCTTACAAATTGTTATAAATTCTGCTATACATTTAAAAGAATGCTTTTACATTTTGTTGAGTATGTCTAAGTGTTTTGTGTTAAGAGGACTTCCAGGTCATTTAGTATTCCATATCCCAGAACTGAAGCCTGTTTCCTTGTTTAGTGACTGTGAACTCCATGAAGGCAGGGCCCAAGTCCACCTGGCTCACCATAGCCTTTTCAACTATTAGTGCCTGGGACATATTAGACACTTAACACATGTTGTGGAATGGACGAAATGTTGACATACTGTCTATTACAACTTTATAATAGTGAACAAACTGGAGTGAATCTATATGTCTAATAATAGGAGAGTAATCACTAAATGGCTATATTTACTTAACAGCAAAGGGCTATATTTAATTTTCAACCAGAAAAGAATGGTTAGAAGGGCTCTATAAAGACTGAAAGATATTAAGGATTAAGTGTTAAGTGAAAAATGTGAGGAGTATTCAATTTTGAATTTAAACTATAACAACTTGAAAATCTGTATAGCAAAAAAAAAAAAAAACACTAAACAGTGAATACCAAAATGCTGATAGTAACTTATGTTGGGGTGGTGCATTGAGGTTCCTTTTTACCCTTTATTTTTCAAATGTCTATAATGTGGTTTTATAATGAAGACATTAAAAAGAAAGAATATATTAGTATCTGTAAAAGTATTTAGATTTAAATACACTGAAAAGTAGACAAAATTTAAGCATTCCAGAGTTAGTTTTATTATTAAAATGTTTTCAGACTGTTATATGAAAACACAGAAAAAGATCTTTCTGATACTCAGCGACACCTCGCAAAGAAAAAATATGAGCTACAGCTTACTCAGGAGAAAATTATGTGCTTGGATGAAAAAATTGGTGAGTTTTTTTTTTCCAGTATTATTTTATTATTTTTTAAGATGTGTTGGGAAAAATCTGTGTTTTCTTCTCTTCAGTTATATCATAGATAGACTTGGAAAAGGGCCCTTACAGTAAAAACTTATAAATTAAAAAATCATTCTATCTTTGATGGTAAAAAATTTTTACTTAAATTTGGGATGATTAATGCTTCGATATGACTTCAAATTGTCAATGAAGAAATAACTAAACAAGCAGCAACACTTTGTAAACTTATGATGATTGCTTTTAAATTTACAATATTTTACATAATATTGTGGCCTGTCTATAGCTGTTGTAATGAAACATAGTACATATATATTAATTTTGGTGGGAAGTGTACATATATTTAGCTATATCTATGATATTATTTGGGATTTAGAGAAAATTATGTTTATAAAGTCTTATGTTTCTTAGATAAAAGTGGTCTCTATGAAAATATGGTCATAACTTAATTTTCTTGTAACTGTAAGGTAAATTTTTGGTTAGTGCTATAAAACAGACTATATTGAAACTGGGGAAATATTTTTAGCATTTGCTGTTAAGTAGATAAATAATGTGTGGCATGAACAACTAGGTTGGTGGAACTACTATTTATTGAGACAGGGAATATTGGTGGAAAAATATTGAAGAACTCATTTTTTAATATTTTCAGTCCAAGTGAAAATGAAAGGAAAGCAGTTAAATATCTAAGTTTGGATCTCAGAAAAGAAATCTAAGCTAGGGGTAAATATTTGCAATATATCAATGTATAAATATTGAAAAACCTTGAAATAATTTATAGAGAATATAGAGAATGAGAAGAGCATCTAGGACTGAGGAAGAAGAAGCCAAAGAAGTAGGAAGAAAAGGCAAGAGAGCAAAGTGTTTTTAAAAGGAGTGTGTGATCAATTGTTAGATATTTTTCGGAAGTGAATTAAGAAGTGGATAAAAAATGTTGATTGGATTTGGCACACTGGACCCTTTTGGTAACACTGACAAGAAAGTTTAGAGTGTTGGAAATGGAAGATAGAGTAGGTAGAGGAATGAATTGGAAGTGAGGAAGTAGATACTATAAAGAGAAGAAAAAAATCTCATCAAGAGTTTGCCAATTAAAGGTAGCATAAAAATAGGGTGGTAGCTTGAGTGTAATGTGAGGTGGAGGATTTTGTTTTAAGCTAGGATATACTACAGCTTTTTAAAAAACATTTTTTATGCCAATGAAAATGAACTCAAGATATCAGAAAACTCAAAATATGGGGGTGGCTCTAAAGCCATTACTGCCTGGAAAAGAAACATGATGCATTCTCAAGTATCTTATAGATTATGCTTTTGACATATGTTATTATGGGTTTACCTCCCTCGACACTGAACTGGACGGCCTTTAGCAGGGATTAGCCTAGAGGTCTGCTCCAACAGAGTTCCCATTGTAGAGCTCTAGATCAGGGGTTCTCAAACCTCATTGTGCATTAGAATCACTTGAAGGAGGTGTTTAAACATAAATTGCTGAGTCGTGAGGTCTGGGGTGGGGCCTAAGAATGTGCATTTCTAACACATTCCCAGGTGATGCTGGTGGTGCTGGCAGCATGCCGGCCTTCAGCATTGGCTCTGGCTCGCCAGAGTTCTTGCAAACTAAACAGATTTCCTGGAATGATTTTTGCTTTTGTAAGGAACTTTTGCAATGCTATTTTAGAAAAATCAGAATACTGGAAGACATTTGACTCTGAAGATGACTTAATAGTATATTTTATTAAGATGTGTTAATTATCCACTTTATGTACAACAGTGATTCTAGGTTAGAGGGAGAGGAGAACTTAGGGCAGATGGGTTTTGTTTTGTTTTGTTTCTTCTTTTTAAAAAAATTTTTTTTTTTTAAGATACTTAGATTATATAAGTGTTACACAAAAAAATATAGAGATTCCCATATGCCCCACCTCCCACACCTCCCACAACCTCCCACATAAACATCCTTCATTAGTGTGGCAGCAGGTGGTTTTAATATTCCCCCTACTTTATCTACATCCGTCTCCTCCCCCAACACACATATAACTCTTGGGAACTTGTGATACAGAGTTTTCCTTTGATTGTGCTTTTAAATTTATGAGTCTTTTAGAATTTCATGATTCATCTCAGTTTTTAATCACTAGCAACAAAAACCATTTTTACTGAAGATACAGTACTCTTATTTTTAGTCATTGAATATAGGAGAACTTACTTGGAAAAGTATTCCAGTCTGTTTGAACTGGAAACATTTTTATCTTAATTAAAATAGTGCCTTTATGATTACATATTTAGATAATTTTACAAGGCAAAGCATTGCCCAGCGAGAAGAAATCAGCATTCTTGGTGCAACACTCAACGATCTGGCTAAAGAAAAAGAATGTCTGCAAGCCTGTTTGGATAAAAAATCTGAGAATATTGCATCCCTTGGAGAGAGTTTGGCAATGAAAGTATGTTTTGAGAACTGTGGTTTAAAAGAAATGTTTGAATTTGAACCTGAATAAAATCATAGGATTTCTCAAAGTTTTTCT
The DNA here is from genome assembly GCA_026826555.1 of Tolypeutes matacus. NCBI lineage: Eukaryota > Metazoa > Chordata > Mammalia > Cingulata > Chlamyphoridae > Tolypeutes > Tolypeutes matacus. The sequence goes on along the minus strand of JAKSZT010036117.1, from coordinate 1,384,787 downwards.
AGAGAGCTAAAACTTTAAAATCTGATTTTGAAGTATTTTAAATAGCCTTAGGAAGTATGTGTTCAAATCTACTAGCTGGTATTTTTAAGTTGATTTTTCTATCATCAACTTATGACTAGCATTCACTGACAATAACTAATTCACATATCAAAATGTGAAGCTTGACAACGTAGTGAGAATGCTACAGTTCCTAAAACCGTTTCCCACAAATGTCTGAAGCAAAGGCAGCATCAAACTAATTCATTCATTTACTCAATCTGTCCAGTCGTTCATACAACAAACATTTATTGATAGTCTACTATGTTAGATGTTGTGTTAGAAACTGAGGGTGAGTGGGCCTGCCTTCTAAAAGTGTGTAGTATAATAGGGAAAGAGATGAATAAAGATACTATTACGATAGAATATATAAGTGCCATCAGGGCAATGTACAATGAGTTATCGGAGTTCAGCAGAGATGCACCTGATTCAGCCTTGGGTCTGTGTTATGGGAGGAGAAGGATCTGAGAAGCCTTCCAAGTGGTGACTGTACTGACCAGAAAGATAAGTAGGAATTAACCAGGAAAAGATTTCGAAGAAGAGGACAGTGAGAATCTGACAGGAAGAGCAATTTGCATGAAAGCCAAGCAGCTTTCATGAGAGAATTTTTTCATAATAATTCCTGATAGTTTAATATGGTCAGAGAATAGGTGGCAAAGAGATGAGATGGGATCTATAGGCAACAAACTATAAAATACATGTGACGTTGAATTTGAAATCTGTCATCATGAATATAGAGAGTCATTGAAATAATGTAAAATGTTACAATGAGATCTTTATTTCAGAACAAATATTCCGGCACTTATATAAAAGTTGGATTGTAGGGAAATGAGAATAGTGACAGGGACACTAGACAGGAGAAAATGATAAAATTAGGATAGTGGCAGTACTAATGAAATATTAAGGAAGCAAAATTGACAAGACATGGTTTATGCCTTAGGAAACACAGGAACAGTTCCTATGCATGAAGTAGGAAACTTAGGAAGTAGAAGAGGCTTAGAAAGAACGATTAGACATGTTGAGTTTGAAGTGTCTTTGGTATATGTAGGTGAAATAGTCACAGGCTCTTAGATTTTTCAGGTTTGGAGTAAAAATTGAGTTGGAGTTAAAGGATTTGGGAATCATGAACACAACTGAAGTCTTCAAAGTGCATGAGACAGTAAATTTTGATCTACTTTTTGGAAAGGCTGGCTCATTACTTTATAGTTATTCCTTAGTATTTTTGAAAATTTATTATTTTTGCTTTTTATTGTATTTAAACCAATTTTTGAATAGTTAAATATGGTTCCTTTTAAAAACACTAACATTTAGAAATATAAAATTCTTCAAGTATTTCTGAATCTCATTTCTCTCTGTATCTAATATTTCATATTTCTTTTATTCTGCTAACTATACCAACATTATCTTTTTCTTCACAAAGAATACTGAATTGCACGTTCATTTCAAAATTAAGAATTTTATATAAGATTTTATAAAATCATACATATCCTCTGAAGAGAAAATAACTTTAAAATAGTATTAGACAGTCAAAAGAGGAAGTGTGCCCTACAGTGATATTTCAGAGCTGATCTTATGAATGGCCTGCACTGGAAAATAGGACTGTTCTATAGTCTAACATGGAGATTACAGAAATAAATTACTATGTAAAAGTCTACATTAAAGTTAAAGGTGAAATTTTTGTAGTGATCATAGTTTAAAAAGATGTTCTACTACTTGCTACCAATTAGAGTTCATAATATATTTTAGTAATAAAAGCCAGGATTATTTCTGTAAAATATTAGTTTGTTTCTTTTTTCTAAGTAAATTTATGACCATCCTGTCAAGACTGAATTTTAACACTTTGAATCTCTGTCCCTCGTTGGACAGAAATAGGTCATACAAGGAATATTAGATTAATAATGGCACAGATCTTGAATCTGAGAAATGATAAGAGTTACATTGAGAAAAAAATAGGTGAAGAGGATATATTATTAGGTTCTATCCAATAATTTTGTTGCTCCAGATACTGTATAATGTTTCTGGAAAATCTTACTTTCATGGGGAATTTCTATGGATAAAGGAAAGTCTTTTTTAGGAGTATAAACCATGTTTCAAACTAAACCAAATTATGACTTTCAGACATTCAATTTGTATTTCAGAATTTATTTAGAAATGCATTTAATTATACCTCAAAAATATATGTAAATATTCCACTTCAAACAATATTTTCTGTTTGGGGTTTTCCTCCATTGGTTTGTGTTTTTTTGAGAGGTTTCACTTTTAAGCTATTTTTCTAATAAGTATTTTAACAATACTCCAATAATCATTGCTGCCAGATATGGAATTTATGCTGTTTTACCAGAAAACAGAATGGGAAAATGAGGCTGAAAAACCCCTAGAAAAGAGCACATGAATTAAGGAAGATAACATACACATGGAAACACACACACAACTGTCTCTCTACAGAGAGGTTTGATTTTTCATCTTGATGCATGGTTACTAAGGATTTGAAAATTCACAGGGTAAGGTGAAATCTAGTTGCTATTTAGTGAAAGAATACTTTTACTTTTTAAGGGCTAGCATTAGCTCTGAGTATCTGTGTATGGTTAGACTCTTTCAGGCCAGATGAGAGTTTTAAAAGAAGGAGGTATGGGAATGCTATTGATGATGTGAAGGTATTCAAACCCATTTCAGCCTTAGCTGACTCCACTAACCATAACCCCACACTGATAGAGAAAAAGAAAAGGGATTAGATGTTTAAAACCCAAATGGAAAACAAAAGGCAGAGAGGAAAAGTTCTTTTTGTTCATTCAGTTTTAACAGAAATAACCACTTATGATGATTTTTTATTTAATACTTATATTACTTTTCAAGGAAAAGACCATTTCAGGCATGAAGAATATCATTGCTGAGATGGAACAGGCATCAAGGTAAATAATTCATTCAGCAACGATTTGGGCACTAACTAGAGGCAAAGTGCTATGTTAGGTATGAAGAGTAAGAAACAAACGGTTTACTGTTAGTATAAAATAGCTCTCTAATGTTCCATGGAGGCCTACGTCTGTCTAGGAAAGTAAAAGAGGGGACGATGTTTGCCAAGTAGAAAGAGTAGGGAAGGGTGTTGCAGGAAGAATAGCATGAGGCAGAGAGCCCCAGGTCATGTTAAAGATCATCCTCAACTACAAATGGGCAAGGGTTGTTGGAACCCAAGATGTAAGAGGAGAAGTGAAGGGAGGAGAGGTTAAACAGGCAGGCAGAGGCCTGTATTATGGACGGATGAGTCTTGATTTTATCTTTTGGGTAATGAAAAAATCATTGTAGAATTTTGAGCAGATTTTTGTTTTACAAAGATTACTCAGGCAGAAGAGGTGATAATAGATTGGGATTTTGAGAGGAAAAGGGAGAGTGAGGTGCTTATGAGGGAGAGAATCTTAGAAATTGCCAGATTTCTGGCTAGGGATGGATACTGGACAAGATGAAAATGTGAGGAGAAAGGTGATTTCCATTTGAGTTTGTAGAGCCTTTGAAGCTTTATGTAGACATGTCTAGTAAGCAGGTAAATATGAGTCTGGGGCATAATGGAGTGGCCTCGGCTGGAGGCTGGAGTCATCTGGGTATAGATGGTATTGGGAACCATGGATAGGAATAGGATTTGTTTGAGAGAAGGGGTAGAGTGAGAAGAATCAGAAGCCTACGGGTTGAGTCGTGGGAAACATCAGTCTTTAAGAGGGCAGTGGAAAAGGAACCTCCCAAGGAGACTAAGCCGTAGCAGCTGGAGGTAAGAGGCCTTCCTGTACTGCAGTGTCAGAAGTTTGAAATACTTAGCAAATCACTGACTCTGAAGCATATTTAGCATCCTTTTTCATAGTGAAAAGTTGGTAACAGAGGTAAACTGTAATACGCTGTATTTGTAGTATTTGTTCCTACAAATTTGAATGTGTTTAAAACCTCTTCAAGTGTTGTTTTCGTGTTAACTGTCCATCTTCTGTCTTGTGAGAATTTGTTATTCTGTTTCAGTAAAATGTCTCTTCTTATGTATAATATTTGATTTGTGGAATAGACAGTCTACTGAAGCCCTAATTATGTGTGAACAAGACATTTCAAGAATGCGTAGACAATTGGATGAAACAAACGATGAGCTGGGTCAAATAGCCAGAGAAAGAGATATCTTGGCTCATGAGAATGACAATCTCCAAGAACAGTTTTCTAAAGCTAAGCAAGAAAACCAGGTATACTTGTTCATATTATCTTTTTTTTTTTTTTTTCATATTATCTTTTATTCCAAGAAGAAGGTATATTTGTTCTGAGGCACAGCCCTCATTTCATTTTGTAGACAAGCTCAGACATGAGAACACAACCATTTTATACCTTTACAGCACAGAATGCCACATAATTTCTAAATGAAATTCTCAGATGTAAAAAGTGTTAAATATTAAAGAGGGAAGAGTACTCAGCTTTAGAATGTACCCTATTTACAGCTGGAACAAATAGGCTAAAGGTAAATATAATATATTAATGAAAAATTAGAATTTGATTTCTATATTTATTAGTCAAGTGATAAGAACTCATTATAGAATGTTTTTCTAAGTAAGAAGACTTAAAAAAAACCTCTCATACTTTTGCCATGCAGAGTTAGCCACTGTTAATATGTGACTTTCAATGTTTTTTTTTTTTTTACTGACTTTCAATGTATTTTTCAATTTTATCCCATTTTTTGCATATACCTTTTAATGTAGTTGGGAAAACCACATACCACCTTATAGCCTGCTTTTTCCTACATGAGGAGGCAATAGAGCAGAGTATTTAATTCTCACATGGGTTTGTAAACTACCTTCTGATTAAATAGTTTAACTTCTCTGAACCTTTGTTCATAATCTATAAAAATGGAAAGTAAATGAGAATATGCTCATAAAACACTTAACATAGTGCCCAGCATATCCCTCAGTAAATATTTTGTAATATCATAGGCACTTCCTGACTTGTTAAAACTTCATAAACTTTTTTTTTTTTTTAATAATCAGAAGAAAATTGGTGTCATAAAAATTAATATATGTTCAAGAGTAGCTTTTTTCCTGCCTTGGGGTCCTAGGCCCAGGGTTAGAAGAAGGATCCCATTTGTGGACCACAGGTTATAAGAACCCATATTGTAGAAGGTTTACAAAATAGAAATCCTAAAAGATTTCATCCTTGAGACCACAATTTTTAACAAATTGAAATTGTGAGATTTATTTAATGTTTTTTCCCCAGATTTTTTCACTTAATATCGATAAGCATTTTCCTCTGTTATTAAAAATTATTTCAAGTATCTGCAACTGCAAACAAAACAGTTCCTTCCATCTGCCCCATAAGATCTAAGCCCCCTCTCAATCTGAGGCACAGCGGGTATCACCATCCCAAAATCCTCAAGGTTGAGGAATGAACAATAATAAGGGGGGAAGAATGCAACCATGGACAAAGTAAACTTATTAATATTGTGCTAACAGAAGAACATGGAACATTGATATAAAGATAGTGGTTACCAGAGGTTCTGAGGGGTGGGGGGTTGGAATTAAGTGTAAACTACAATGTAAGCTATAATCTTGGTTAGTAGCAATGCTTCAACATTTATTCATCAATTGTAACAAATGTACCACAATATTTTATAAGAAGTTATTATTAGGGGAAGATGTGTGGGATGGGGGAGAGCATGGGGTGTATAGGAATCCCTTATACTTTCAGTAACTTTTCTGTAATCTAAAATTTCTTCAGAAATAAAGTTTATTATATATAAAAATTATTTCAAACATTTCTCATAGATGTATAATATTGCATTATGTGGGTATACCACTCTGTAGATATATCATTATTTACTGTGTCATTCACTTAATGTGATGAATGTTTCTAATCTGTCACTATAATAAATAATGCTTTAATGAACATTCTTTTTCACTGAACTTTATTGGATTTCATTTCAAATTGAATAAAAACTTTGGAGGTTTCTTTTTGAAAATGTTTTCAAACTTTAAAAATGGGCATTTTCAAACATTTTTGTCTTTGTTATTTTGATGAACATTTTAGAAATGTTTCTTGATATATCATTAGATAGCTGATCACAAATTTGCTTTCTGCAAATTTTCATTTATTCCAATAGTATATGAAAATGCTCATTCCTTGCCATAACTGAATAGCTCTAAATCTTTGCTAATTTCATAGGCAAAATAATATATCATTGTTTTAATTAGCATTTCTTTGATTACTAGTAAAGTTTGACTTTTCTTCAAATATGTTTCCTTTTTTGTGAATTGTCTGTGTTTTTTGCCCATTTACTGTTTGTGCTCTTGTGTTTTCACATTCTTTTTATTTGGGTTTTATATATTATTAACTTTCATTTATAATATTTTTTCATATATTTAAAAATTTGTTATTCTTGACATATAGGAATTTTTTTTAATCAAATCTAGGTATCTTTTTCTCATAGGCACTGTCCAAAAAATTGAATGATACTCATAATGAACTTAATGACATAAAACAGAAGGTCCAAGATACTAATTTGGAGGTTAACAAGCTGAAGAATATATTGAAGTCCGAAGTATGTATACATTTTTTTCTCTTTTCTCATGATCAGGGCATTTACCTAAGAGTTTTCACTAGAATTAAGTTAGTAATCAATTACATGCAGAGGACATGTAATTTCTTTAGCAGGCAGCATGTTTCAGTGTTGATGATAGATCAGCTATATATTTAGAGTGTCACCTATGTCCAGAAAGGTAACTCAAGAATCTGCCCTCTTAGCTGCTCCTCAGCCACTCCTGACAAGCAGAGTCTTCTAGCTGGATGAAGGGCCAGGGCCTAGAGCCAACTTGGGCTCTCTTGTATTTGACAGTGGTGGAGTGTCAATTGCAAACCTGGGACAAAAGAGGCTCCATTTGCTTGCATAGCAGATTAGAGTGGATCACCCTGTTGTGGGGCCATGTATTTCTGAGGACTTGAGAGCACATGGCTCTCTTCTGTACTTTTCCATTAGCAACCATTTGACTAGGTTACATGTGTGTGACATCAGATGATTCCAGATAAATGTGGGTACAAATGTGGCAACCCTGGAATAAACAGACAGCTTGGCCAAGGATGTTAGATAAGTCCATTAGGTAAAATATTATCCAAAATAGTGTAGCTGGATTGATGATTTTAATAGGCTTAGTGTTACTTATCTACCACTCATACCAATAATAGGAACTCCCTCCTTATTAAGTTATCATTTCCTATCAATCCACAAACATATCTTGAACATTTATTTTCAGTGTGCATAGGGATTTGGAGATAAGAGATTCTAAGGACTAAATTTGCAGTCCTTGCTCTCAGGTAGCAAGGCACAGCTTTGTATAGGCAAAGCAGGTAGTTGGTCACCCTTCTTGATTTTAAGGTGCTTGTGATGTAATACCATGAATGGGTAGAGGCTTTGGAGTCAGATAGGTCTGGCTTCTCCTCTTATTAATTACATGAGCTAATGCAGACTACTAAACTTCTCTGAGTCTCTTCACTGTAAGTGGACAGAAAACCCAAATAACCGATACGTACTATTTAAACATCTAGCACAATGAGCCATCTAAATCTACTCTGGAATAAGAAAAAAGAGAAATAAATGGATATCTGGAACAATATTTAACATATTAAGCTTTCAACCAATATTAGACACTGAGCTTTTTCTCCCTAGCCTTATACGGTCTGAAATTCCACCATTAGGGATTGGGACATTTAGATTTTATTTATTTTCAGACATTACACATCAAGTTTCTCTCAGCATTTAGCATCCAAGAGTGAGTTCATTTATGAGATTGCATTTTATAACACAGCCAGATAGATCCCAGGCCCCCTGAGAGGATGAACCATGTGTCCATTTTGGTGGGGAGAGACAACCAAGAACTGTGGAGTCTGTTTCCACCCCCCTTTCCCTGTCTTCCTCCCACCTTCCCTTCCTTCCTTCCCTTCCACCAGCAGTGTCCTGGGTCCTGGGCTGACAGAGGTGAAAAACTGAGAGGCCCCTCAGTGGCATCCCAGGCAGTGGGAACCGCGTGAGCAGAGGTGTAACGGGAGGAGTGGGGTGTAGAGGTGGCTGATAATGGGGAATAAGAAGGACCTTCTTTGACCTTTATTGTCAGGAAGCTTTCATTAGCAAGGAAGTTATTTAAGATTTACCTTTTAGAAGGATCATTTTCGGGATATGGGAAAGAATATATCAGAAAGGTTAATAAAATCAGAAGGAGGAAGTGCAAGTAGAAGAATCTGTAACCATAATTCAAACAAGAAATGCAAAGGATTCCAGCTGAGGCAGCAAGGAATTTTGCTTGTGGGGTGGGGTTAGAAGTATTGTAGTGATCCCTTTGGATGCCAGAGGGTGCTGTGGAGTACAGGAGTCGGGGCAGTACCCCAAAGGGCAGAGAGATCCCTAACAAGAAGACTGTAGAAGACCAAAGAGTTTTACTTTCTTTATAATTTTGCCTGTATCAAGACCCACAGTGCTCTGGCTGCTATAGGAGGATACAAAAAAGGGTAAAATATGGTTTCTTGTTGTCAGGAGGGAGGGGCATTGGGTGGTTAGATGGCAGGAGAGAAGTTTTATGGCAATACTTTTTCCCCTCTTAAACTTTAAACCATGTGTTGTGCATGTATTACCTAGTCAAAAAACTAAATTTAATATTAAAAAATGGTGTTCGTATCTTCAGGGTATCCATGGTGTTTGGGGGAAGACAGTACATCCACACTTAACTACATAAAGCTGTAAAGCAGTTTTAAGTGATTGATGTAGGCAGTAAACACTATAGAAAATTAAGTGGGTAAAGATGTTTTTATGTCTATTATACTAGGTACCTAGCCAAGTTCATACTCTGAACACAATTATCTTCAGAATAATAATAGAAATACACATCAGATTCCTACTGGCACATTTGGAATATCTGAATCTTGAAAGTCAGTGAGGTAGCTTAGTGTGTTACTTGTTGATTAACAGACTTGAAAAAGATCTTTTACATTAGTCAAGATACAACCAGACCACAAGGTGGCAATATTAACTTAATTTGAACTATTTTCTTATGATTAATCATAATTGTGAGACCTTAGATGTGATTTGGAAGGCTTTTAGGATGAGACATTATTTCTTGCAGTTTGGTCATTTGTATTTAGCCTAGGCTTTCTTCTGGGAAAATGGACTATTTATTGACAGATAAGAGAGAAAATTATCTAGTTCTCTTTTTATTATTATAACTGATGTTTTAGAATGAGTTGGCCATACCATACTACTAAAATCCATGCCATACTACTAAAATATGTTTTAAAAAGCCTTATATTAAATATTCAGGGGAGCAGATGTGGCTCAAGCGGTTTAGCCCCTGCCTCCCACTTGGGAGGTCCTGGGTTCAGTTCCTGGTGCCATCTGAAAAAACAAAAACAAACAACAAGCAAAACAAACAACAACAACAAAAAAAACCAACTCAGGGAAGCCAATGTGGCTCAATGGTTGAGCGCCAGCTTCCTACCACATACGAGATCCTGGGTTCAATCCCTGGCTCCCAGTACCTAAAAAAAAAAAAAAAAAAATTCAGTATAGTATATTATGTTTCAACCTGAATCTTTTCCTCTAGAAATAAGTTACTTCTTCAGTCAGTTTGCTCATTATAGAACTTTTAAGCTTTTAAAAATCTGGTTCTATGTTGTGTGCGCAATATATACATGAATGTATATTTACAAATAGTGTTTATTGGCATAAGTTTGATATTTTCTGAGCAATTTAAGAACAGTTACTAGAACAGTGGGCAAAAGTGAGTAATAGAACAGTCCATGATCAAGAAAATTAAGGTTGGGGTTATAAATGAAAGGCAGGAACCAGACAGGAAATAGGCCAGATCAAATGTGCTGGTAGGCAGAAGTTCTGTGGCCAGAACAGCACAGAAAAGTAGGTATAGATACCAAAGGTCAGAACAGGGCACAAACCCGCATCCTGACCAGCAGGCTGTCAATAAGCAGACATGGCCACAGGAGGCAAGCAAGGATTCTCTTCCTCCTTCCTGTCCATGACAAAAGCAAATCTAAGAATTTATTTCCCCAGGGCCAGAAGATGAGAGTGATTATCTTGACTTAGCTTTACTAGAAGGGTGAGAACCTAATCCTGCTCCCTTTTAAAGGATGAATAGATTTCCTTCAGGTTAGGTTACATATGTTCCTTGTGGCAAGTAAACTCCTAATGACCTGACAAATAATGTTTAATTGGTATCATATGTTGAATATTTAAAAACTGAAAAAAAATAATACCTAAGATCTGTTTTTCAGGAATCTGAGAACCGGCAAATTATGGACCAACTCCGAAAAGCCAATGAAGATGCTGAAAACTGGGAAAATAAGGCCCGACAAGCAGAGGCAGATAACAATACCCTCAAATTGGAACTTATCACTGCAGAGGCAGAGGGTAACAGGTTAAAAGAAAAAGTAGATTCCCTCAATAGAGAGGTTGAGCAAGTAAGTCTGGGAAAATATGATCCTGCATCATATTTAAAATAATTTTGGGAAGCCGCTGTGGCTCAATCAGTGGGGCTCCAGTTTACCATGTGGGAGGCCCCGGGTTCGGTTCCCGGGGCCTCCTGGTGAAGGCAAGCCCGCCCGCACGGCGTGGTTAGCTGACCCAGCGAGCACAAGCAGCAAGGGGGGGATAAATGAATAAATAAATAAAATCTTTAAAAAATAATAATAATAATAAAATAAAATAATTTTGTTTTGTTTTCTATAAATTTAATATATTAACAAGCATTTAAATAGTTTAAATATATTGTAGTGTGTAGCCTGCTGTTTTTCCTGTTTCCGCTCTGGCTCTTCTCTAACCTGTTAACTACCCTGCAACCAGAATCACCTTTAGCGTTTTTTAAAGTTAGGAACTATTTCAAACATAAAATAAGTGCAAAAATCCCCATAGTGAACACACATATACTCACCTCCCAGATTTAATTATACTAACATTTCTCCATATTTGCTCCAAGTATCTCTTTATTTAAAGAAACAAAACAACTCCTCTTCCTTCTCCCTCCCTGATGGTTGGTGTGTATGACTGACTCCTTGGTACATGTTGATAATTTTTATCCATCATCCATAAATCATGTACAGTGTTGTTTTGTTTTAAATTTCTATTTAAGTGATAACATAATGTAGATAACCATTCACAATTTTCCTATTTTGCTCAATATTATAATTTTGAGATTTATCTATTTTGATACATATTTTAATTTCTATTTTAATAGCTGCAGCTATTCATTGTATAAGTATTTTCTTTTTTAATTCACTCCCATACTGAAGGAAGTTTAAATTGTCTTCAATTTTTCTATAATAAAAAATGCTGCAACAAACATCCTTTTACATTTCTTCCTTGAATATGTTTGTCTAAATTTATGCCTGGAAGTAGAATATCTGGGTCCTAGACGTGTACAATTTTAACGCTTCTAAATATTGTCAAATTGCTGTCTAGAATAGTTGTACTGGTTTGCTCTCCCACCAGAAACCATGGAGTTATCATTTTTTCAAATGTGCATCAATACCTGGTATTATCAGGCTTAATTTTTTTTTCCATTCTTCTTGTTTTAATTTGTGTTTCCCTGATTTTGAAATTGAGGATCTTTCAAATCATTCAGAATTCCTTTTCTGTGAGTTTTTTGTAAATTTTGCCTACTTTTCTATTGATTTGCTTATCTTTTTCTTTTTGATTTATAGGAATTCTCCATGTATTCTTGGTAATAATCCTTTTAAAGATATTACAGTTATATTTTCCTTTCTGTGACTTGTCTTTTCACTTTGTTCATGATATAAACAGAAGTTTTTAATTCTGATATGTCAGAATTAAAAACTTCTGCTTTGTCTTCTTTAAAAAATCATTTACTATCAAAGGTCAGAAAGGTATCTTTCTATGTTTTCTTTTAAAAGTTTTCCAATACAAATCTAAAAGTATGTAAATTTTGCCTTCACATTTAGGTCTTTAATCCACCTGAGATTGATTAGGGATGTCATTTTATTTTTTGTTTGTATGGATATCTATCATCCTTCCTTCACTGAATTATAGGTCTTCCTTGTCGTAAAAATAAGTTCCCATACATTCTGTTCCATTCTATTTGTCTATTTGCCAGTAATACACTTTTTTTGTAGCTACTATAGTTGTATATTAAATCTTGAGATCTAGGAGGGCTAATGTTTCCCCTAATTATTTAAGTTATACTTGGCCTTTATTGAACTCTCTTAGATGAATTTTAGAGTCAACTTCTCATATTCCGTGATTTTCTGTCTTTCTTCATGTACATCTTTAAGACTATGAATTTCTTTCTAAACGTTTCTTTGGCAGCATCCCACAAGTTTTGTGGTAGTGCTTTAGTTTTAAAATCACTTAATTCTATTATGATTTCTTTTTTGATCATTGAAGGTTTTAAAAAAATGTTCTCTGTATAGGAGATTTCAGGTTATTATTCTGTTTTTATTTCTAATTTTGTCTTATATTGTGATCATATAAAATAGTTTGTGCAATAGTAATTCTTTATTATCTGTTATGACTTGCTTAGTAGTATGGTACAGGATCAATATTTGATAATAATTCAATATTTGATGAATACATGAGCTTGAAAAGCATGTGTATTTACTTATTGCTGGGTGCATATACATGTTTTATATTATATTATATTATATTATATTATATTATATTATATTATATT